>JAKUCV010005743.1:59629-132391 GCA_028386065.3 Turnera subulata | reverse complement strand
GAGCTAAAGTCTTCCGCTGTGCATATCATTATTGTTGTTGGGCCATTGGGCCGGTTTTATTATTATTGTTGTTTGTTATTTTGGGCCGTTGGGGCCGAGTTGTTGTTGTACACACTATACGTTGAGTCACGTTGGGTTGGGTCGTCACAGTTCCGGCACGTGTTTACTGTGTATGGTAAATACGGGTCGGGGCGTTTCACCACCCCTAGCCACTGTGAGAACCAATCATCAAGAGAACCCGCCACCACCCAGGTCGTACCCCACCACTGCGCTAGGCGCTGCCACAAAGAATGTACCATCGGACAATGAAGCAACATATGTTCCACGGTTTCCATATGTTTGTGACAGGAGGGGCAAAGAGCATCGGTAATAGACAGGATGCCTCTGAAGAATAGCATAGCCTTGCTGGGAAGCCCACCGTGAAGGGCATGCCACACAAAGTATTCAACCTTTGGGGGCGCCACGGATAGCCATGGGAGCGGACATGAGGAAGGCGATGGACCCGGAAGCAAAGCATGGTACGCTGATTTGACGGTGAAGCATCCGGTAGCGTCCACTGACCAACTCTAACTATCACTTGCAGTAGAAGAGAAAGAAATCCTAGCCAGCTGATCTTGAATTAGTTGACAGATCTCCACCTCCCAAGAATACAACCGCCTCGCCCAACCTTCCGAGTGGAAACAACCCGAACTCCGCACCTCTTGCAAAGATGCGAGTTGGTAGGAAGATACACAATATAAGCGAGGATACACATCCTTCAAACATCCAAGTGGGGACCAAGGATCATGCCAAAAACTAATTTTGTGTCCATCACCAACCTACAGCTTCAAACCCGCTGATAAATTGCCACCAGACAGACCCATAAAATCTCCACTTTTAACAATATTTGCCCAAGTGGGGGAGGCCCTATTGAGGTCAAAACATGGGGCAAATAAGGTTGTGGGAATGGAGCATTTGGCCTGCAAGATTTGTCGCCATAAACATCCAGCCTGCATCCTATAACGCCAAATCCATTTAAAAAGGAGAGCTTGGTTTTTCTCCAAAAGAGATTCCACGCCTAAACCCCCCTGAGACTTTGGCAAAGTGATTTTGTGCCACGCAACTAGACATAGCTTTTTTTTGTCACCCACTCCAGCAAAAGAGAGAAATCTACCCTTCCAAGCACTCAATTTGGAGCGAAATTTCGCAATCACCGGATCCCAACTCCGTGCTAGCCTCATATTAGCACCCAATGGGAGCCCAAGATAAGTAAACGGAAGACGTTCTGTCTTGCAAAAGAGACTTGCAGCCAAAGAATCCACCATATTAGGCCCCAGATTAACCCCTGCTAGGCCACTTTTGTGAAAATTGATGATAAGGCCCGAGAGCAATTCAAAGCATCGCAATATCCTCTTTAGATTCATTAAATTCCCCTTATCCGCCAATGAAAAAAGGAGAGTATCATCTGCAAACTGCAATAAGGTAATCGGAATGCCATTGACGGAGACTGGTGCAATTAAGCCTTGCTCGATGGCCCTACTGATAAGAACTGGTTGCCCCTCCGCCGCTAGCAAGAACAACAGAGGATCCCCCTGCTTCAAGCCTCTTTGCATACCATACTGTGGAGAAGGTGATCCATTAATAAGCACCGAAGGAGATGAGGATTGAAGACATTCCCGAATCCATGCAATCCATTGCCCACCAAAACCCATACGCTCCATAATCTCCATGAGATACTCCCAAGAGATTGAATCATAAGCTTTTCGCAAGTCCAGTTTCCACACAACCGCCTTAGCACGCGAGGCTTTAAGGGAATGGACAGCCTCTGACGCCACTAAAGCACAATCTAAAATGTTCCGGCCGACAATGAAAGCCGACTGTGTAAGTAACTTATACTAATTATTTTTTCGTAATATCAGTCATGATATTTTTTCCCTAAATCTATACTAATCATCTATTCTTTTCCTTTCCTTATCATTTCATAAAGACTTATATCAATAATTTTATTTATTTTAACAATATAGCATGTTCTTTTTTTTTTGGAAAAAAATATATTAATTCTATTTCTTCTCTTCTTTCTCCTATTTTTGTCTTATGGATATCTTTTAAAATCTATTAACTATATCATTTAATCACCTCTCTTCATACTTATTATTTTCTCTTAGCTTTTTTATGAGTCATTATTTCTTTTTTGGAATTTGTACTAATTGTCTATTACTTCTCCTCTCTATAAAGTTTTGTAATTTTTTTAATTTTTATAAGGATATTGAATCAGTGTACATATTGTACTTTCTTTTAAAAAACTTTATTCATTATATATATTTTAATAAATTTTTCTCCATATTTGTTGAAACATACAAAATCTATATTAGTTATATTATTCTTCCCATGTTTACTCTTTCTACATATAAATTTTAACAAATAAGATTATTGGCATAATTTTACTTTTGAAAATTATATCAAAGATATCCATTTGTTTATAAACTCTCGCGGCGGAGACATACTGTCCAACCTTAGTCTTTATAATACAATGCGATTCAGTCGACCCGATATAGAAACAATCGGCCTAGGATTTGTCGCTTCAACAACATCTCTTCTACTTGCCAGAAGTTTGTTTAGCAATGCATTCCCCACATATTAAGGAAGTATTATAATTAAGTTATATTAATGAAGTATTATGATTAAGTTTATTCCATAAGAGACTATTTTAAATTTGATACGATTATATTAAAATTATAATAAGAAATTATATGTTATTCATTGTTTATAACAGTCATCTCACTAACATAAGAGTAATGCTAATTTATTATTTTAAGTATTTAGTAGGAATATTTGTATATATTCTCTTGATTATAATAAGAATTGCTTGTAAAACATTGCTACTTGGCAATTCGTCCAACAAAATAAAAGTAATATTAATTTATTATTTATAGTACTTAGTAAGAGTATTCCTATATATTCGCTCGATTACAATAAGAACTAAATATCATTCATTTTTATAAGAGGTTCGTTTAGCAAACGTATAGTATTCTCCACATATTAAGAAAGTATTATGATTAAGTTATATTAAGGAAGTATTATGATTAATTTTATTCCATAAGAGACTGTTTTAAACTTGATACGATTATATTGAAATTAAAATAAGAAACTATAATTTATACATTGTTTATGACAGTCATCTCACTAACATAAGAATAATATTAATTTATTATTTTAAGTACTTAGTAGGAATATTTCTATATATTCGCTTGATTATAATATGAATTACATGTAAATCATTGTTATTTGGTAGTTCGTCCAACAAAATAAAAGTAATATTACTTTATTATTTATAGTACTTAGTAATAGTATTTCTATATATTCGCTCGATTACAATAAGAACTAAATATCATTCATTTTTATAAGAGGTTCGTTTAGCAAACGTATAGTATTCTCCACATATTAAGGAAGTATTATGATTAAGTTATATTAAGGAAGTATTATGATTAATTTTATTCCATAAGAGACTGTTTTAAACTTGATACGATTATATTGAAATTATAATAAGAAACTATTATACATTGTTTATGACAGTCGTCTTACTAAAATAAGAATAATACTAATTTATTATTTTTAATACTCAGTAGGATTATTTATATATATTCTCTTGATTATAATAAGAATTACATGTCAATTAACTAAATATTATTCATTGTTATCTAATAGTTTATTCCAATAAAATAAGAATAAAATATTAATTTATTATTATTAATATTAAGTAGATTTATTTTTAGTTTTTATTTGAGTTAGTAATTTTATATATAGTATATAAAAATTATATGTCATTCATTATTGTATGACATGCCGTTTCAATTAAATAAGGGTAAGATATAAATTTATTATTATTATTATTATTATTACTAAGTAGGTAGGGTTATTTATGTATTTTTGGCTGTTTCACTGTCTTCGTGCTTTTATATATAGTATAGATTTATTATTTTTAATACTCAGTAGGATTTTTTATATATATTCTCTTGATTATAATAAGAATTACACGTCAATTAACTAAATATTATTCATTGTTATTGAAACACCCCGACCTAAATTTACCCTACATACAGTATTTACCAACAACAGTGCCGACACGTGGCACAAACTGTGTAATACAACAGAAAATCGGCCCAACAACAATAGCATAACACCCGACTTCGGGAATCTCAGTAACAACGGCACAGCGGAAGCATTTTAATAATTACAGCAATAGTATGAATCGACTCAATGCAAACTATGGATCCAGATCCGTCAGAGGAGATGCCGCAGCCTGCCATGATGCATACCTGCACAAAGAACAACGAAGCCTGCCGATGGGGCAGGTGAGGGGTGAGATTCTCCTTAGTCTCACCGACACATAATCCATGATGAACAACATAGCGTATACATAACAGTCAAGAACACATCAAATCGGCATACAAGTAGTGAACAGAACACTGATCAATTACAGACACAAGAACAATGCGGACTATGCAAATGTCCACCCCATCGACTATGCAATGCACTGACCATCTAATACTGACTGTACCATACACTAGTGCCCGACCAGGACACTTCAACTCGACTACGTATTGGGTATCCGACCCGGTCTCAACAGACTATATAATACATACTCTAGTCCTGACAGACTATACTCAACAGAGGTTCCTCATCGTATGGTAACATACCGATACTGTGCTTGCCGATCATCTAACCCGGTACCAAAACAAACTCAAAATCTCATGAGCCTCGCTCACCGGGTAGCCGGCAACCTGCACGGACCATACCCAACCAATATCACAACCGGTTCCCGGGTAGAATCACAACACAACACGGTAACAGCAGTCACCACAGCAACTCGTAACCACATCAACAACAATTCTCATTAATCCCGATCTCTGGGTATCGACATACCCTTAGAAATAACAATCACCCAACCGTCGACCACAGCCGACAACCAACATATCTCAATACCCATTCAAAAACGACATGTGATACTCATCTGAAAATTATCAAAAGTTACCGACAACCAACAAAGGACAACTGGAACCGATGCCAATAACAACAGACTACTCACGACCAACGATAAAAACTAATACCCGCGAGCCGACAACCTATGCCGACCACGGTCAACCGACTATTCTGAGGACTGACAACCTCCCAAGGTATGATCATGAGACATCATGCAAATGAACATATCACATCACAGCCCAACAAAGCAAAAGCTCATTTCAAACAAGACTGAGCCAAGACCAAAAGAATATTTAACATAATTCCAATTTTATCTTCCGGGCCCCGTCACTGGACAAGCTAGGGTCGTACCAGGTTATCAATTAATTCCGGATGCCAGGTCAAAGAACCATACCAAATCTTACCATACCGGGACCACGTCCCAAAATAACCATACCGGGTTCAACAACCCAAGATTACCATACCGGGATCATCATCCCAAAAATAACCATACTGGGATCAACATCCCAAAAACCGGATATTTGGTATATCCAAACCACTGGGTATTCGGTATACCCCAACCACAGGCATCGACATGCCAACCAAATCAAATAACCAAACCAAGTAACCGACCATAGCATCCCAAAATTAATTTTCAAACCATCGGGTCGTACCACTACTTTCCACATGACAATTATATCATCATCTCATATCAATTCCAACTTCCAATTTCCATTTCTCAATTATCCACAGTCAATAGTTCAACATCAAACTCAGCATAATATCCACAAAATCAATATCACAGTCCAATAAACACAACAGCAATAATCACAGCAACCGATAACCAGCAGTGAATATCTCAGCAGTTCAATCAAACAACAAAGCACACAAGTATTACAGGCAACATAACAAAGGTTATCCATCCTCACAACAAATATCAGCAATTACTACCAAGATATCATCAACAACAACCATAAGATGCAATGGAACCTATGTAGTTCCAAGACCAACCATCCCGGCTATCACGGGTGGAATGACGTATATGCAACCTCACCTGATACTCTTCGGAAGCCGACATCCGGTTAAGCCTTGATATTCCTATAATATAACAACAGTAATTACTTATAATGCACAATCAAGATGATTATGCATGATGCCGATTAACAGTTATTAGACAGCTTATCAGTTCTTTTTATTATTCCATATTTACCTTATTCATTTCCGTTGAGGTTACTAATAATCTATTTTCCATTTGTTATACCAATCATATATAGGAAATTGTATTTGGTAAATAAATCAAATCATCTCGTGGTCTATATAATAATAATAATAATATTCCTTAAAGTAATTACTCCTGTTAAAATAATAATAAATAGGTATACACTAGGTAAACAATGGTTATAATTTAATGGAAGCTGTGAATACGTCAATAAGGGCATAAATTAATATACCCAGTAAATATATCATTAAATATAAATAATACAATTGGTAATAAATTAACATAGTTCATATATGGCATGAAAATAATTATAGCATAATGTTGTAGGAAATGATATTTATAAATACATATAAACCTATACAGCCGATAATCATACATTCGGTAAGGGTAATAATAATACTATAGCTTATTTAATAATATAATAGGGTAAAACCCGTACATAATATAATAAGATTAGTATACCTTATAATGACTAAATCGTTAAATATATTCGGTATTAAAATAATATAATGGATGTATAATATTTAATCAAAACAATAATACAATTTTTATGTTAACAATATCCAGTATATAGTAATAATTATAATGTTAAGTAATAGACCATCATATGGCATAGTAAATTAACCGAGCACAATATGATCATAAATAAATTATGCAGGTTATGGATAATAGACTTTAGATACATAGTTAAATCTAAAAAAGATGATATTGTTATTAATTCATAAATTAAATCATAACCACTTAATTATTTAATTCGTCCACATATATATATTACTCGTTCATCGATTTCGTTATTAGGTCCGTCAAACGCGTGCATGTCACGGGAACATGGGCCTCCGCACGTTCGGCCCGTTTCTGAGTCCGTTGTGCAAACCGAGCCCAAACCCGAGCTCATGGTATAAACGAGTCCAAGGAATTACCGAAGCAACCCGTCCACCAAGTCCTGCTTCTTGAGGAACACACTGTTCACACCGGAGTTGCCCGGGCCTCGCCGGAAAATACCTGAGATGCTGGAAACTCGCCGGATTCCTGCCAAGTTACTGTTCATGGCAGAATCAAAACACCCAATGTCCACTGTTTACTGCTCGTCACCCAGCAAATCGTCAAAACCCCCACAGAATCACCACCGAGCCCAACACTAACACCATCATCATCCCCCACGGCAGCCCTCCTGTGCCCGAAAAACTACCAAAGCACCATATCCAGAGTCCAAAGAACACCACCCCAAAGCCATAACAGCAACACCGACCATCAATCGAATCAAACAACACCCAAACACAGACCCACAACAACCAAACATACCTCAACGTTAATCATCAGTCCGATTTGGAAATCGAAAGCCAAGGAAGAAGAAAGATTTAGAGGAGACAACTTACCCAACTCGACGATGTCGTCAAAGGTTCAAACAAGACAGGAGCTCACGGCGGAGCAGATCGTGGAGCACGAGGGGGAAAGAGGAGAAAGGGAAGGCGCGACGGTGTGTTGGCGCACCCACAGCAGCGACGACCTCAATCCACGGTGGCCCGAGCACAGTTCCTCTAGTCGGAACACAAGCAGAGGACAGCGAGGAGGAAGAGACGGCGGGCGGAGGGGATCGGCAGCAGAGGAAGCGGCGATCGTCGTCTGGCTGCAGCGGCGGCAGCTCGATAGTGAGGGGGAGAGCAGGCGTGAGGAAGAGGAAGGTGGTGTCGCTCGCAGACAGTGAAGGCAGCGTGTGTGTGGAGGAGGCAGAGATGGCAAAGGCGGGGAGGAAAAAAAAAAGGAAAATGGGAGGGAGAGAGGAGAGGCAGCGGCTTGCTTGGGGAAGGCAGAGGAGGAAAAGGAATTGAAGAGGAGGAGAGTAAGGAGTAGATAGGTTTGGCAGGGGAGGTGTGGAGGAAACGGTGAAGGGGAAGAGAAAATAAAGAAGAGAAGAGAAGATAAAGACAAGGGAAGGGGACAACAAGTCACGGGAAAAAAAGCAAAAAAAGAAAGAGGGGTGGGCCGGCGGCTGAAGAAGAAAAATGGAGAAGTAAAGAAAAGAATGGAGAAAAGAAAGGAAGGGAAAGAAAAGAAAAGAAAAAGTGGCCACGTGGCAAGCCACGATTGGCCGGACCGGATTTCCGTCCCGAGTCCGAAAATACAACTTGGGCTCGAAAAATCCGATAAATACCCCTGAACGTCGTCCAAGTCTCGGAATTGAAAACCGAGGCTCGGTTTACGAAAGACACTCCAAAACGCGTATCGGTCGAAACTACGTTAAACCTTGTATTTAACATTTAACTTAATCTTTGAAAAACATAAACTGGATTTAAAAATTATTCTTTTATAAAATTCAGAATAAATTTTCAAAGATTGATTTATTAAATACCATAGAAATAAAAGATGAAACTATAATTGGTAAATTATTGCAACATAAATATCATAGCAAAGTATTGATAATATTGCTATTAATATTGATTATAAAATAATAATATTATTAATAACGGTAACAACATTAATAATAATTTTGAGAGTATAAAGATAATAGTGAAAATAATAAAAATTAACTCAGATTGGTAAAATTCTTGATTAACTGTAATAAAATTTTATTAACCACAGTAAAATTCAAAATAGAACGGTAAAATTAACAAAAAATTTACCCCGGGTCGTTACAGTTATCTAATAGTTCATTTCAATAAAATAAGAATAAAATATTAATTTATTATTATTTAATATTAAGTAGATTTATTTTTATTTTTTATTTGAGTCAGTACTTTTATATATAGTATATAAAAATTATATGTCATTAATTAAATAAGGATAAGATATTAATTTATTATTATTATTACTAAGTAGGTAGGGTTATTTCTGTATTTTCGATTGTTTCGCTGTCTTCGTGCTTTTATATGTAGTATAAATAAATAAATAAATAAATAGTATAGATTATTTTAGCTTCACTGTTGTGAGCCCCACCACCAATAAAAATTTAAAAAATAAAATTTGTAAAATAATTCTATGGTGGACTTTTAAATTTTTAAATAATTTTGTGGTGGGTCGTCTTTACCAAGTTTAGGGACAAAAGTTTTGAAATTAAAAGAAGAAGGACATAAATGTTAAAATTGATTAAATGTGAGGATAAAAAATGTGATCTAACCTTAATTTTTGTGGTCGGTCAGACTGCACAAAAGCCACAGCAAAAGTAATAAGCATTTGGCCAATCGCAACTACTTCCTTTCCCAATATTTATGAGAAAACCCACTTAGATTCAGCAGCAAGCATGCATGGTTGGAAATCTAGCAAAAGAGAAAGGGCAGACAGGTGCCTCTTAAATGTTCTTTTCAGTGAATTTCAATTTTGTGTCACCGCAGAAACTTGACTATAACCCTTCCCTCCCTTCATTTCTCATTGAAAGCTACATGCGTTTCTGTCTCGGCTTTTAATGCAACATTTGTAGTACTGTCCCAAATTACTGCTCCTTTACCCTTCTTTCACTTGTACACTTCTCTACTTCCCAGTTTTGCATAGAGTTGCTGGACAATAAGGGATGAAGTGTGGGTCAGATTCTTATTTAGTCAATTATGTGAATCAAAGGTCAGTGATGTTGTTTTCTCAACCTCTGGTTTCGACCCTGCATGGTAGGTAGGTAGCCTATCACTTTGGCCATTTAGCATCCAAATTCTCCTCACTCTTGCATTCATAAGCGTGAATCCCATATTGATTGATGAAGTTCTAAATTGTTAGTTGAGTTGATTGTCCATTACATTGAGTCATTTTATTTTTAAAATATATAATGTTGGGAATTCTATAGATGTTTAACAAATTAACATTGCACAGCACAACACAAGAATTATCAATGGCTAGAACAAAAGACTAATAAAGTCTAGGAACTGTGTATAATTGTTGGTCGAAGGGTTAAATCACTAGGAAATAATTCATATGCCACAAACTAAAAATCCTAAACTAGTAAAGAAGATTATTTCTAAGGAGAGAGATGAGAGAGGAATAACACATTAGTTTTTTTCAAACTTTTCAATAACCGAGTATCACGGTTCAGTTGTATTATTATATGGGTGGTTTAAAACAAATATTAACACCCAGCACTCCTAATAACATTATAATAGAGATTGGTCTTGGCCTTTAGCCCACTACCTCATCATGGATAGACCCAACAATAAAACCTTCATTCCCCACTGACCACTGGCATATGATGAACAAAATTATCAATTTCTTCAACCACTTCATACTGGAAAATACGCCGTGCAACCAACATACTAATAAGAGCTCTTAACTATATATTTGTTAGGAGTATACAATAGCTCAAGTAGAGAACTCTATTGTATATCTATTAGAAATATACAATAGCTACAGTAGGTAAGTATGTAAGCTCCCCAGATTCATTTAGTTGCATTTTAGAGAAACACAGATCTTAATTCTCTATATGTACTCACAATTATATTTTACCGAAAAACATAAGTGGATCCATATTGTGAACCCAAAATAAAATGCAACACTCTATGATCTTTCCTTTTAGTCAAAACTCTACATCTTAACTCAGTTGCTTTTCTGACATATCGCGATTAGGCCGAATCACTCACGGCCATTAAGAATATAGTAAAGATAGCAACACCAAGCTAAGGTTTCAAGTAGTAGAAAAAAAATTGCTAAGGACGCTTGTTAGAAATTACTAATAATTTCTGAAGGCTCACACAATAAGGAAATAAGATCGTATTTCTTACTTCTTAATTGGTTGCAAAGCACACAGAAACCATGTGCCATAGTATTTTCTCCGTCCCTTATTGGAACATATGTCATTAATAATACCTGTGTAGGTAATACTTAAAACACACCTAGTGTTTAAATTGGGTCTACCACTCTACTATTTTCAAACAGAACCCATCTAACTTTCGAACAGACAAGATAAAACTTTTTTAGCTAGATACTCCTTCCTTGTATATTCTTGTTGGTAGTATCCTCTTTGTTCATTGCATCCTCCTCTTTCTCTAGATTGTTTACGATGCCATGCTTCTTCTCCAGACTCATCAAACTCATCTTCTTCATAGGTATAGTACGCATAAGTTGATCTCCAGGCTCTTGCCTCATCAACACACTCTTAACTGAGTCTCCCTATACCAATCATCATTGTAACTTCTTCTACAGAAACTTGAATACTCCATGATGTTAACATGCAATATAACTTGTTGGTAGTAAAGCTCCTCACGTGTTTCACTCGTGTTTATTCTCTCTTAGCAATGGATGTCACTCTCAGCCATTTACCACTCTTGATTCTATCTCAATTTTACTAGTCAGGATCAAATAAAACAAAATCAAGCAAATAAACCTACAACGTTAAATTCAAGAAAGCAAAAAAAATCTAAAGAAATAAAGAAATGTTAACAAACTCTAGAGGCAAAATAAACTCTAAGAAAGAAAAGATAGATCATACACAAGAACAAGAGTATGTATGTGAATGATTATTGGCAAATTACGTAATTATGAAACAACAATCACACAACACAACAAAGGCACACAAAATCGCAATCAAATAGAAAGAAAGACAAAGAAATTGACAGAAAAATTTTGTGTAACTTCCACCTACACAAATCGCAACCACAACTCAAATAAACAATTTTTCCAACAAATTTCAATCAACCAATTTGGCCAATCAATTCAATTTAGTCCCTCCAAATTTCCTACAAGAAACTCAATAGTTGCAATCCAAACAACAATTTTCAATTCCACCACAATCTCCACCAATCGACTTTGCTTCTTTCTTTTTTTTTTCTTTTTTTTTCACTTTTTTTTATATTGTTTTCGACATAAAAAATAATTTTTTTTTAATTCGTAAACAGTAACACCGAGGAACAATAATAATGAATAGTACCGATGAACAATGACAATAAACAAGTAATCGATGAACAGTACAGATGAAGAGTAATCAAAGAATAGTGGCAATGAATAGTAACTCAATAACTTTTTTTATAATATGTAGACTAAAGAAAACACAAGGAGAAACAAGGAATTGAAACTTAATTTACTGAAATTTAGTGGCCACGAATTGAAAGAGCACAAGAACAGGAAAAAAAAAACACACAGGAAAATGCCAATAAAAATGCTCATGCAAGATTTCTAAAGTTTTAGCAATTCCAAAATGTCCAATCAAACCACCATCATGAGCTTTCCTAACAAGCAACTCACGCATAGAACATACAGGCACACAAAGTTTATTATTACGCATCACGTAACTATCATGTCGATAATAACTCTGAAATACAACATATTCACAAGCATCAAATACCATAGCAAGTCAGAATCGGATTTATATAAATTCTTTATATGCTCAAATCTAATCAACTTAGAACTAAGTGAAGCAATCAAAGCATATCTCTCAGACAAAGCATCAGCAATAACATTATCTTTTCTTTGCTTGTATTTAACAACATAAGGGAATGTCTCAATAAATTCAAGCCATCTAGCATGTCTGTTACCTAGCTTACCTTGGCCCTTTAAATACTTTAAGCTCTCATGATCTGTGTGGATCACAAACTCCTTTGGCCATAGATAATGCTGCCAAGTTTGTAATGCCCTAACCAAGGTATACAACTCCTTGTCATAAGTGGAGTAATTGAGTTGTGCCCCCTTCAATTTCTCACTGAAATATACAATGGGGTGGCTTTTCCTGCAATAAAACAGCACCAATTCCTACTTCAGAAGCATCACATTCAATCTCAGAAGTGCAATTAAAGTTAGGCAATCTCAATATAGGAGCTGAACAAAGTTTTTCCTTTAAAGTATTAAATGTCGAATTTTGCTTCTCCTCCCACTTAAATACAACCTCCTTTTTCACAATCTCATTTAAAGGAGCAGCAATTGAACTAAAATCCTTCACAAACCTTCTATAGAAACTAGCAAGTTCATGAAAAGATCTTACCTTACTTACTGTTGTAGGAGTCGGCCACTCCTTGATGGCTTTTGCTTTTTCTTGGTCAACCTCAATTCCTTTAGCACTCACAACATAACTAAGAAAGATAACATGATCCATGGAAAAAGTGCACTTAGAAATCTTAGCATACAAGTGCTCATCACGCACTGCACTTAAAACAAGCCTAAAATGATCAACATGCTCATCAACACTCTTTAGATCAATATATCATCAAAGTAAGCAACTATAAACTTTCTAATGAATGTTCTCAAAACATACTACATTAGTCGCATGAAAGTACTAGGAGCATTAGTCAAATGAAAATATATAACTAACCATTCATATAAACCATATTTTGTCTTAAAAGCAGTTTTGCATTCATCTCTAATCTTCATTCTAATTTGATGGTAACTGCTCATAAGATCAATCTTGGAAAATACACAAGCACCATGCAATTCATCTAGCATATAATCCAATCTAGGAATAGGATGGCGATGCTTTACTGTAATATGATTGACTGCTCTACAATCAACGCACATGTGCCATGATCTATCCTTCTTTGGCACTAGAATGACTGGCACAACACAAGGACTCAAACTCTCCCCGATGTGTCCCTTTTGCAGCAAATCATGAACTTGCCTTTGTAACTCTTTAGTTTCCTCTGGATTTGCCTTATATGCAGGGCGATTTGGAATTTGAGCAACAAACATGAAATTGATTTGATGCTCAATCCCTCTAATGGGAGGTAACTCTTTTGGAAATTCTTCAGGAACACATCACCAAATTCCTGCAAAACAAAAACAACTGAAATAGGAAAATTTAGATTAAGGTCAGTGTCAGATAAATAAGTATCCTTATATAAGAACACTAGCATCACTCGCTTGTTCTCACAAGCTACCCTCAAATCCCTCGCATCTGCATAGAAATTCTGTCTATTTTTTTCTCTTTTTTCTTGGGTAATGTCAACATCACTTTTCCACTTCATATCTTTTCTCTTGCCGACTTCAGCTCCCCTTTTCTCACTCAGTTTTTGCTCTTCTTTTGCAAAGGCCTCGGCTTTCATCTCTTCCTTACCGAGTTTGGCCAATTCGGCCTCCTTTTCTTTCTTCTAAGCTTCCACATTTTTATGCATAAACAAATGATCCTCATACACCTCCTTAGGAGACAATGGCGCCAAGTTCACCTTCCTTTCTCCCCAGGTGAATGTGTATTTATTCCTATGGCCATCATGCATCACTTTTCTATCATAGTGTCATGGCCTCCCCAATAAGATATGGCATACCTGCATAGGTACAACAACACATAAAACTTGATCAGTGTATCTTTCAATAGAGAAAGAAATAAGAATCTATTTTGTCACTTTAACTTCCCCACTATCATTCCACAATTGAAGCTTATAAGGCCTAGGATGCCTTTAACTCTCCAATCTCATCTTCCCCACTAGCATAGTGCTTGCCACATTAGTGCAGCTTCCTCCATCAATGATCATGCTATATGGCTTATTGTTCACCACGCATCTAGTGTGAAAGATGTTCTCTCTTTATTCAATGCCATCTGTTCAACACCCTCCTAGTAACACATAATCTATGAACAACTTCCTCATTTGAATTGGTTTGAACGTCTTCTAACTCAGGCATATCAGGATCAATGGAGTTGTCCTCTTCATCATCTTCAGAATACACCTCTTCATTCTTCTTAGAAAGCATAGCCTTTCTATTAGGACATTATGCAGCATAATGCCCCTTTCCCATGCACCTAAAGCACTTGATGTCTCTGTACTTCCCAACAGTTGGCGCATTTTGTTCCTTGGGAGCAGCAACTGTCTGCTCTTCTTTGGCCTTCTATGATGTTGACTTTTGTGCATCGGTGGTAGGTCGACTAGAGCTCCCAAATTCTCTCTTGGAATATTTAGCATTCCAACTAGTGTAGCTTGAAGTCTTCCCAGCATTGCTGTACTTGAGTTACTTATCAATCTTGGTGGCTAAAGTCACCATCGCTTTATGCTCCACAAAGTGTTGTAACTCAAGAACATTAGCAATTTCTCTAATTTTCGCACTGTTTTTTTTTCTATGATACACTTTTTCATGGTAGAACACACCTTGTAAAATTTTCCTAGAATTTTCCGGCGACCGGAAGGGCTCGAAGTTGATTTTTCAAAACTTTTTGCCTAGAATAATGCAATTTTTTAGTTTTTGTTGAAAACTAATTTTTGATCCATTTTTTGGAACCGTTTTTGCAACGGTAGTGTAGAAGACATGAAATGCCACCTTCATACATTTTTTGAGAATTTGGGCAGGTCCCGTATTGAATTTACGGATGATCAGGCCGAAGCCATGAGAATTTTTGAGATCTTTTTAGAAAATGTGTTTCTTTTTTGATACTAGAAAATGTGTTTCTTGTAAGAATCGTGAACCGTTTTTTCACAGAAACCTCTAGAACACATTGAGTAGTACCTCTAGAATTATTTTGACAATTTTTCGAACCCTGGGCCAGTCCTGTTTTGAAGAAATAAGTTTATAATTGAGGCATTGGGCTGAAGTCATGTACTGAAGCCATGGCCTAAAGCTACGGAACCTACTTTTTCCAACTTGCATATTTACACATATGCCATAGCCTAAGGCTATAAATAGAGGCTTCCTCCCTTCATTCCAACTCACCCCAAGAGTCGCGCTCTTTAGTGTACGTCTTTGTACTTTTCCATTCACCCTTCCCCCCTGTGTTAGAGCTCTCTCTCCCTCCGTCTAAGGTTCTCTTTGGGTTTCCATCGTAACGTTACGATGCCAAAATCATTTTAGCAAATCGTCGATCCTAAGCCGTAGCAATGCCGGATAGTTACCCGGTATTTTCGCCGTACCATGCCGTCATAATGCCGGAACTTTTGGATCATTCGTCGGTGCTCTGCTTTGATCGGTTTAATGCTAAAATAGTTTCGGTACTCGCTAATGGTACCGTATGAAAATCCATTTATTTTTATGCACTTGTGAGATTGTTTGTGTGCATCAATTACATTATAAATATATTGTGTTGCATTGCTTATTTGCATATTTGCATGTTTGCTTGTTAGTTTGCATGTTAGGGGGTCCCCAAGTATGAAATGGGTACATCTACTAGGATAGGCTTAGAACCAACTTCCGTGCTCGACGCGAAAATCATTAAACTTGGTTAATCAAAATGCTTTCCTTCAGTGATGATACTTTTTGCAATGATGCTTTTTGCAAAACCCATTCGGGTACGAAAATCTTTATAGATGCATACTTTTGTCAAATCCACCCTTCTTTTTCCAAAATAAGTTTTGATGCATAAAGAACAAATAGTTTTCCAAATTGCTTGCTTTCAAAGAAAAATCACCAAAGTTCCGTTTTCAAACACGAAATGTTTTTGGTAAAGACCATGCTTTCATAGGCAATGTGAAAGAACTAAAATGAATATTTTGGCACCAATCACCCTTTTTGTCGATGTTCTGGCTCGTAGCAGCCTCAGTCTACGAAACAATCCTCATGGTTTAGATACATAAAATAGTTTTTTAAACTAAATGCATTGCATGTTTTCAAAACTTGCTCATCTATACTCTTTGAGAATTGCATACATGAGTTTTATGCATAAAATTGCATCCATTCATGAAAATGAAAAGAGTTTGCATTAAGAACCACTTTTAATGCCCAAATGTGTTTTGTACAACGCATTCGTCTTAAATCCCTATCTGAGAAGAATGATTGCTTGCACTTAGTACAGTGCTTTGAGAAACTAAGCCATCTTCATAGCACGGGGCACAAAAGTTCGTTTAAGTGACGATTGGGCCAATTCTACAAGAAGACCTAGGCTAGCCTTGGAAACCCCCATTTAGATGAACTATGAGAGTTTTGAACCCACTAACAGGGGGTACGTAGGTAGTCTTAAGTGGACAAGATGCAAGTTCAAATGTTTTATTTCCTTGCATTGCATTTCAAATGCTCACTTTGCATATGCACGCTATATATATATCATGATTGTTTGCTTCCTTGTTCGCTAACATGAAGTACTTGCATTTTTCCGGCTATGAAGCGTACATATTTACCTTGTCATCCAATATCATCCATGTTGTTTTAGCTAAGATGGTGGTTCGCGATTAACGGATCCCCGGACCCTCTTCTTGGTTTCGAGAATTGTGCTTTATCTAGAGTCATTTACGAATTTTTCTCATGTTTTTCCTCAACAAATTTGGGTAGCGACTCCTTGTCTGCGGACATTAACAGAACACTAAATAGTGTGTACCAAGTACCTCTATGAGTTTGTCCAGATTTGTGATAATTACTACTCGATAAAGGGCTTGCGATACAGAATTTGAAACGCCCCGACCCGCATTTACCGTACACAGTAAACACGAGCTGGAACTGTAATGACCCAATCAAACAACCCCAGCGTACAGTGTATATAACAGAAACTTGGGCTCACAGCCCAAAATAAAACATCAGAAATCTGGCCCTTCGGCCCAACAATAAAACATATCACCCGAACCCGGGATCATCTATAACATCGTAATCGGCCCAATGGCCCAACAATAGCAATATAATGCACAACGGAAGACTTAATAACTCACAAAGACACTGTATGCGACACTGATGCAAACTATGGATCCGAGTCCTGTCCGAGGGATAACGCCGCAACCTGTCTGGAATGCACCAAACCTGTACCACAAATAACTCATCCTACGGGATGAAAGCCCGCAGGTGAGGGGTGAGTCCGAAGTGCCCACCAACCATGGATAGACAATCAATATGCAACACTATAAATTACTCAAGGTCGAAAACAGGCACAACAACCAAAATATACCAAACTAAAAGACTCGACCCAAAAATGGTCCAAGACCAAAAATACTTAAACAAAAATCCAATTTCTAATTTTATCTTACACGGCCCCGTCACGGATAAGCTAGGGGTCAGACCTGATTCTCAACATATTTTGGGTGCCAGATCAAATCCAAGAGAGCCCAGGGATCGACGGCGGTGTGCACGAGGGAAGGAAGGAGACGAGACGCGAGCTCGTCGGCGTTGTCGGATCTGCAGGTGATGGCTTGCTAGCGACGGTGTCGGGACGGCGGTGGCTCTGCCAAGGCGAAAGGAGAAGAAGATGAGGGGGAGGGCATCGGCTCGGTGGCGGCACGCGTGTGGTGGTGGTGAGGCATGGGTGAGGCTCGGGTTGAGGAAGAAGTAGATGGGGGAGGAGAGAGAGAGAGAGAGTGAACGGGTGAGGTGTGGGTTTTCTCTTTTTTTTTTTTTTTTCTAAACTGGTTTGAGGAAGTAAACGCAGGAAGGCAGGAAAGTCAGGAAACTGGGCAAGGATGGTGAAGTCTGAAGAGAGCAAGTAAGGTATTTTAACGTGGTGCAACAGGAAGAGACAAGCCTTCACGAGCAAACAGGAGACGGTTCACAAGCTCAACAGGAAAGGCAGCTGCGTCATCGTCTGTGCAGATAAACCGTGTACCGTCCGGACCCAAAAAATACCAACTTTGGTCTGTAAAATCCATGGAAAATCCTCGAGCGCGGGAAAACCCTCGGTTACGAAAAACGACACCCGATTTACCTTGAATTAATTATCCAAGATTACTTCTTTCTGTAAATCACTATAAAAAGACTTTTACAGACTCGGTAAAAATCCAAATTTTTACTCGGGCTATTACAGTCTACCCACCTTAAAAAGAATTTCGTCCTCGAAATTCCGTCTTATCCGTGGGTCCTACCACGGTAAGCTTCTGGCATACTATGCCAGGTGTCCAAACTCAACCCGAGATACCGCTTATACCCTTAAGCGACATCTCGTCCTCTGTAAAAAAACAAACCTCATGACTGGCAAAATCACACACAGCCATGGACTCTCCAATCCGATCTCGAACTACCTCAGACTCCGAGAACAACAGCTATATCAGTGGCACTGCTTTCCCGACAAGCTCCGATGAAGAACCGCCAAAGAAGCGCTTCAAGACGAACATCGTCGGTCTGAAAGAACACATGGTCGTCTCCAGCAGACGGTGAAAGAAGCGTGCTGGCAAAGAAGCAGAGGATAGGAAGGGCAAGGCAACTACTGAAAGCAGCACTCTACTGTAGACACTGACGCAACTGTACATCTTACTGAAGAAGATCAGCTCGGCGGTGATGCAGATAGAACTGGCGTGCGCGGAGCTCTTCCCTCACGTGAAAAACATCCAAAAACTTGTAAAAGACTTAGAGAAGCATGTAACTCAATAGAGTACTTCTTCTCCGTTGTAAAACTGTTATGAATAAATAAAATAAGTTTTCTTTTAAAAATCAAAACTCTTATGTTACGAAGCCTTATGTTAAACAGAAAATCAAAACATCTCAAAGAAAAACAAAAATCAACAATAAGAATATAAAATCAAACATAAAGAGATTAAAAACAAAATTCGTTTAACAAAACCAAAACATAAAGAAGTTAAAACAAAACATATTTCGTGATCGGCGCTCATATCGGACGTAAACATCCTCGATCCCGAGAAACATAACACGCACAACTAACGGTGACGTCTGTTTCCCTCGTGGAAAATACATCCGTTAATCTCGCAAGGTGACGATGACGTCACGAGCACGTCCTGTGTCCCTCAAAAGAAACGATATCCACTTGTTCACAAATTCCGCATGAGCCAAAAACGTCTATCAAGTCTTGTATCCCTCCACGATGTCCGAACAGGTGTAAGCTTGTCGCACATGCACTCTACTCGAGGTATGGTCCCATCAGTCTAGCCACAACGGTCACGGATGCATGTGATAAAAGATGTAGAAAATAATGAAAACCATAAAAAGAAACGCCAAGGTAGCCAGGGCGTTAGAAATTCGTGAGATGGAAAAGGGCTGAAAAACACTGGCATTTGTAGCCCAAAAAACGTATAAAGTAACGAAGCAATAAATGAAGCAACAGCAAAATTTTCAAAAATCAAAATCTTGAAAATCGAAAACAGTAATCACGCTCCCCATAAGAGTATAAAAGACGGAGCCGTGAGGTGTAAATCATCAAAAGCATTTGAAAGCAAGTTTGTAACACGTTTAGAAAAATAAACACAAACACGTTCAGTAAAAACACAAAATCGCCAAGTCAGAATGCCTGCTCCATCATCCGTCTTCTTCGTCGAAGGTGCCAACCTAGGCAGAAGAAACCGGCTGGCCTACAGCATGATCAACGAACGTCCGGAGGAATTACCGAACGAGCTCGGCAGAATGCCTCGTCTGGTCTTCGTCGACGAACTCTACTCGTCGAGGTTCTTCGTCACTCCCATGGAAGAGACATTCTTCCTAGAGGACCAAGGCACTCTGAGGACTTCCTTCTACGGCTGGGCCAACTCCGTCATGTTTTTCATCTCTAAAAGACTTCAGGAGTTCAACCTAGAGTCCACTTGCCATTTCCTGGACCAAGGTACCTACTACCAACTCTCGATGACTGCCCAGAGCATGCCCAGAATGACTCGATTACCTCCAACTAGGCCAAAGGCCCGACTACTGGTGTGGAACTGTAGAGGAGTCGCTAGGCTTTCCCAGGAGTTCTCGCGTACCCTGAGGGACCTGAAGAACCAGTACAAGCCCAACATGGTTCTTCTCACAGAGACCCAATGGCAGCCTGAAGACGATCACGGTCTCATCCCACTTCGGTTCTCCCAAGCAAACCGGTTCGAGCTTCCTGGCCAGGACAACAGGGGCGGCATGTGGTTCTCGTGGAGCTACAGCATCACGGTCAACATCAACAATGACCCCAACAGCTTCAGGGTCAACATCATTCCGAGAAGATGAATGTATTTTTTTAAAATAACAATGTAATATTAATGTTTGTAATAATAATATTAGCAATATTAATAATATTTATGTTTCCGCTTATTTATGGCATCAATTACCTCTTATGTGTATGTTCTGCGACAGCTGGCGTCCCTTGACTGGATCCATAATGCACTAACTAAATGATATAAATAATAAACAAATGGAGCGAACTATGCAAACAAGAACAACAAACACATAAGGACTACCCAACAAGACCTAACGCCCGCTCCACTACCAAAATGAAACGCCCCGACCCGCATTTACCGTACACAGTAAACACGTGCCGGAACTGTAACGACCCAACCAAACAACCCCAGCATATAGTGTATGTAACAGAAACTCGGGCTCACAGCCCAAAATAAAACATCAGAAATCTGGCCCTTCGGCCCAACAATAAAACATATCACGCGAACCCAGGATCATCTATAACATCATAATCGGCCCAATGGCCCAACAATAGCAATATAATGCACAGTGGAAGATTTAATAACTCACAAAGACACTGTATGCGACACTGATGCAAACTATGGATCCGAGTCCTATCCGAGGGATAACGCCGCAGCCTGTCTGGAATGCACCAAACCTGTACCACAAATAACTCATCCTACGGGATGAAAGCCCGCAGGTGAGGGGTGAGTCCGAAGTGCCCACCAACCATGGATAGACAATCAATATGCAACACTATAAATTACTCAAGGTCGAAAACAGGCACAACAACCAAAATATACCAAACCAAAAGACTCGACCCAAAACTGGTCCAAGACTAAAAAGACTTAAACAAAAATCCAATTTCTAATTTTATCTTACCGGGCCCCGTCACGGATAAGCTAGGGGTCAGACCTGATTCTCAACATATTTTGGGTCCCAGATCAAATCCAAGAGAGCCCAGGGATCGACATCCCAAAAATAAAAACCCAGGGATAGACATCCCAAATATAATCATGGGATAGACATGCTTATCACAAGTAACCCAGGTCATGGCCACCACAAAACAGTCTTAAACCATCGAGTTGTACCACTAATTACCACGTGACAATTATATTATCATTATCCAAATCCAAATCACAGGGATCAACATCCCTAACCAAAATACCGGGATAGACATCCCATCCAAAACCGAGGATCGACATCCTTATCACAAGTTATTATTTATTCCATAATACTTTAAATCCAAAAGACACAAGGATAAACATCCAAAAACCAATCAAGATACTGGGATAAACATTCCGACAACAAACCACAGCAAATGCAGCAACCAACAGTGCAATAATCATCAAACACAATAACCGAGTAATACAGACACATATTGAAGGAAATCCATCCTCACCTTAGCTGTTTATCAGTTTATGAAATACTTCCGGGTTCCACAGCAAGTTCCTCAAGTAACTGTTCGGTACCAACTCCTATATAGCAAACAATAACATATATACACATAAGATGCACATAAATGCAAATGATGTTATACCGTAAAAATAAAATATAAACTGGTTCGTTAGCGTCCCGGTATAACCCCGTTATCATCATCATTCAGCATCTATTTCTAGGTGTCAAAATAAACTCCCGGATATTATTCCGGTATACTTTGATCATATTTTTCCCGAATATTTTTCTGACATCATTTACATATATATATATTTTCCAAAATTTCATGTGTAAAATTAATTATCTCCTTTATTTAATATTTCCAAAATATTTTCATATTCAAAATACCAATTATTTCCTTAGCTTATATTTTCCAAAATTCCATATTTAATTTTCAAAATACATTTCCAGGTTTTATTTTTATTACCTATTATTATTATTATTATTATTATTATTATTATTATTATTATTATTAAAAGCTTGGGTTGGGCCTGAATAGCACTGTTCAGCCACTGCATAGTACCCAGAAAGCCCATGCAGCGAGCCCAACAATTCCAACAGCTAGCCCAACAAGCCCATAACCAGACGGCCCAATGCATCAACTCATAAGCCCAACTCACACAACCCAAGCCCAACCATATAACCAGCAAACCAACCCATACCATCCAGGTCAACCCGACGACCCGCGACCCATGTCCAGGTCGTCTTCCTCACAGGCTCACCTTCACTTGCAGAGGCGGCGACGACACGGGATGACGAGAAGGCGACGGTGGCGAGGCGTGCGCGACGGTCTACAGGCGGGGAAGGGCGACGGCGGTGTGCACGAGGGAAGGAAGGAGACGAGGCGCGAGCTCGTCGGCGTCGTCGGATCTGCAGGTGACGGCTTGCACGTGATGGTGTCGAGACGGCGGTGGCTCTGCCAAGGCGGAAGGAGAAGAAATGAGGAGGAGGGCGTCGGCTCGGTGGCGGCACGCGTGTGGTGGTGGTGAGGCACGGGTGAGGCTCGGGTTGAAGAAGAAGGAGATGGGGGAGGAGAGAGAGAGAGAGGGTGAACGCGTGAGGTGTGGGTTTTCTCTTTTTTTTTTTTATTTTTTTTCTAAACTGGTTTGAGGAAGTAAACGCAGGAAGGCAGGAAAGGCAGGAAACTGGGCAAGGATGGTGAAGTCTGAAGAGAGCAGGTAAGGTGTTTTAACATGGTGCAACAGGAAGAGACAAGCCTTCACGAGCAAACAGGAGACGGTTCACAAGCTCAACAGGAAAGGCAACTGCGTCATCGTCTGTGCAGATAAACCGTGTACCGTCCGGACCCGAAAAATACCAACTTTGGTCCGTAAAATCCACGGAAAAATCTCGTGCACGGGAAAACCCTCGGTTACGAAAAACGACGCCCGATTTACCTTGAATTAATTATCCAAGATTAATTCTTTCGGTAAATCACTTTAAAAAGACTTTTACAGTCCCGGTAAAAATCCAAATTTTTACCCGGGCTGTTACAGAATTATCAACTGTATCGAGGGAATCAAGAGCTAACTAGAAGGAAAAGCTAAATGAGAGAGAAGTAAGTATTATTCCAGAATCTGAATGAATGTACAGTCCTCTTGAAACTACTTATACTTCTGACTTGTGAGCATTCTACTACAAGTAGTCTGCCAAAGCCTAAATGAACCACCACAAGTACTAAGCTATGGATACGACACACTTTCAATGAATGAACGGTGTCATTTCAATACCTTCTTCTTAAAAAAGTGGAACACACCAATACACTATACACTACAGTACTCAGAAGACCAACAACACACCCATACTACAAGGTACAAATTAACTACCACTCAAACTTTCTACCTAGCAAAAACTGGAAATGGATGCATTATCATATGAGACCATTCCCACGAAGCTTTTTCAGGAGAAGACCTAGCCCAGTGAATTAACCACTTAGTAACAGTCACATTTCCTCTTCTATCGGGTTTGCGCTCAAGGATAGTAGCAAGAACCTTCTGCACTTCTTTCATAAAGGATGGGAGATCATTAGAACTCATTGCAATTGGCCCAGGTGCAGCTTTGAGTTGAGAAACATGAAAAATTTCATGCACTTGAGCATTAGTAGGTAGCTGCAGCTTATATGCTACTTCCCCAATGTTTTCCAACACTGTATAAAGGCCAAAGTACCAAGGAGACAACTTCTGATTCACCCTCCTCTGCACAATTTGTTGCCGGTACAGTTGAAGCTTCAAAAATACCCAATCTCCCACAAAAAACAAACGCTCAGATCATTGCTTATTAGTTTGCAGTCTCATTTTTTCTTGCTCCTTTATGAGCTGCTATTTGAGTAGCTGAATAGTATCTTCTCTATCCAAAAGAGTGCGATTCAGGGCTTCATTTTTTGAATCTCGAGGTAGGTAAGGTATATGCACAAGTGGTGCAACACCATACAAAGATTGAAAAGGTGTGCACTGAATAGTAGAATGAAAAGTAGTGTTGTACCACATCTCAACTAGTGGCAGCCACTTTCTCCACTCTTTTGGCTTGTACCCGGTAGCACACCTCAAATACTGCTCTAGCCCGCGATTAACAACCTAAGTCTGCCCATCCGTTTGTAGATGGTCGGGAGAAGAGTAATGCAAATCCACCCCTTGTACCCGAAACAGTTCCTTCCAAAACTTGCTCAAGAAATCCGCATCACGATCCGACACTATCACCATTAGCATCCCATGCAACTTGACAACTGAATCTAAGAACACTTGAGCAACCAAAGTGGGCGAGTAAGGGTAGGGCAAAGCACAAAAATGGGCATATTTTTTCAAACGGTCTACCACCACAAATATCACTTCTTTACCACTTGAGTTAGGCAATCCCTTAATAAAGTCCATCGTTATATGAGTAAACAAGGATTGAGGGAGTGGCAAGGGTTGGACTAAACTAGGGGAGGCCACAAGCTCAAACTTATTCTGTTGGCAAATGACACAATTCCTAATGAATGCCTTAACATGCTTTTGGAGACCCTTCCACCTGTGAACATCCAAATTTGACACACGAATATTCTAATAATTTGGATTTTAGATATTTTTAAACTCAATGATTATTGAGATGATTTAATCATGGACTAAAATATGTTTAGAGTCGGATTTGATGGAATATGGTTATATTATTTTTTTGGACTTTTTATTTGTTTTGAAACCAATATTTTTGAGATAATTTATTTTTGGGCTAAATATGTTTAGAGTCTGAATTAATAAAATGTGGACCCTCTAACAGTAGCAACCCACTAAATACATTAGTTGCAGCCTAATTTTAGCTTTAATTTTCGTGAAAATTTAGAGTTATAATTTTCTTTTTTTATGGGTATTGTGTTCATGGTAAGAAAGTGTAGAAAAGAGGAAAAATTGGGGTGTGTTGTTGATATAGAGGCAAAATTAGGGTGTAGCCTACAAGTTAGGAGTGGTTCCTGGGCAGAGAACATCTATGTAGGGCGTGGGAATCAAACCAAGTCGTAATTAATGAGAATTAGGGCTGAAAAGGGAAGAATAGCTATAGTGAACAGGTCCTGGCAAACATGTCGGGATGACCTCTAGGTCTCAGCGAACCTGTAGGGATGACCGCCAGGTCTTAGCGGACATGTAGGGAAGGCCGCTAGGTCCTGGCAGACATGCAGACCTATTTTGGCAATTTTTCTTATTTTTCCTGTTTTTTTTTATTCTAACTCTCAACTATCAGATCTAGGGTTTTAATCTCGACCCTAGGATCAAAAGGACGACTTTAGACGCTCTGAACACTATAAATAGATCCCCCTATTCACACAAAAAGGGCATACATTAGCATTGAGACACACACACCCATAAGCATAGAGTGCTTGGAGAAATCCTAATTTTTCAAGCCTAGAAACACTTTTAGGGGCTAAGATTCTGGAGGAATTTCATTGAGAGGAGCATCAAGGAGCAACAAATGAGAGGGGATAAAGAGGAGAGCAAGAAGAAGGTTGTCAAAGGTGATTCGAAGGCGAAGAAGGTGGTGATCCCAAGTAAAAGTCCCTATTGCATGCAGTCTTAATAATTTGCCAATATCTTGAGTTGTGGACTTTGAATTTCTGCGATTTTAGTGTCCCTAGAAAGCTAAGAAGGACATATACAACTTTGTTGTTGAGCCCAAAAGCTAATTCGTCTATCTTATTTATGATTTTTTTCGGTTGAAATCGATGCAAAATTGAGCTAAGGAGTGGAAAAAAAGTCGAGGTAGAAGACACCCAATCGCCAGGAGCTAGAGGAGGGCTACAATAGGTAACACTAAATCCTTAATCTTTGATTACTATGGACGAATTGCTTGCTATGATGATGATGCTTTTATTGTTGTGTGATGCCATGTAAGAACTATGAGACCTTTGAACCTGGTCGCCGGGGTAGGTAGACCGATTCTAGTGGTGGAATCTGAAGCTCAATTATGTTTTTTTTTGTGTTTTGTCTTTGATTTTTGTTTTTATTTTTTTGCTGTGACTTGTTTCCATACTTGCACATTTGCACCAAGGTATACTTTGATCATCAATTGCACACGACTTCGCCCCAACACGGATGGGTGCCTAACACCTTCCCATCTATGACGAACCCCCGAATCCAACATCTTTGGTTGGCTCTGACTTGTTTCCTTAAGAAGTTGTTGATTTCTATGAAAGGTTTTCTCCTGGATTTTTCCATGCAATAAAATTTGAGTGGCGACTCCATTGATGTTGGATATTGATTAAGAAAAAGGTGTAAGAATAAGGTGAGGATGCCCATTCAATTTGGGTCGGGTCCTCACACCACCACAATACTCCTTTGAGCCTCTTAACAATAGGTGCAATATCCTAGTGTCCACCCCAAGAACTGGCATAAAATAAATTAATAAGGCGCTGCTGCAGTGAATGGTCAGCACCAACTACCATTTTTCCTTTTCAACGCAACAGCCCATCACTCCAAGAGAACTTGCCCAATGTCAATACACCCGAACGCTACATGCCAGTAATTTTAAAAGACAGCAACACATTCTGCTTCTAGCTATGCTTAATATCAGCTAGGAGAGTAGAATCCAAGTCTGAAACTAGCATAGAGTAAAGTGCACATCCTGGAAAACGAGAAAGAGCATCCGCTACAGCATTTTCCTGCCCCTTTTTGTACACAATCTCATAATCCATAGTAAGTAACTTGGCCAGCCATGTAGATTGACTAATGGTAGTCAACCTTTGCTCCAAAAGGTACTTCAAATTTCTGTGATTTGTTCAAATAATGGAATGGCGATCCAACAAATACTGCTGCCATTTCTCCGCAGCAAACAGAACAACTAACAATTAATTCTTATAAACCGAAAGCAGCTAGTGTTTAGGTGATAAAGCACGACTAGCATAGGCAATGGGATGCTCGTTCTGCATCAGCACAGCCCTAATATCAGTACCGAAAGCATCAGTCTCGACAACAAATAGTTCAGCAAAATTAGGCAAGCTAACATAGGTGTTGTCACAAGTGCTTGTTTTAAAGCATCAAAAGCACTTTGAGCTGAAACAGACCAAAAAAAGGAATCCTTCTTGGTAAGATCATGTAATGGCCGTGCTATGGTGCCAAATTTGCGAATAAATCTTCTATAATAACTTGCCAAGCCCAAAAAACCTCGCAATAACTTCAAAGAGGTAGGAATGGGCGAAGACTCAATAGCCAATACTTTTTTCAGATCGATGTTGACACTTGCTGTCGTTATAAGATGTCCCAGGTACTCTACCTTTGAACTCCCAAAAATATACTTGTTGCGTTTGAGGTAAAGTGCATGTGCACGCAGAATTTCCAACACAGTTGTGAACACTCAAATTTAGTCACCTATTTTTATTCTATTGGTTTTTATTGTGTTTTAGAGCCCAAGGTTAATTTATTTAATTTTTGGACTTTAATTTGGCTTAGAAATCCAATTTTGTGGATAAAACATAAATAATTTGAATCCTTAGAGTGGAAGCTATGGAATTGAGAAAAGAGGAATATTTAGGAAGAGAATCCTGACTTTTCGCACAAGAATCGGATTAAAATCGGAATTTAAAGGCAAAACCGAACAAAATGGGAAGAGCGCGAACAGTAACCCGAACCCGGCGGATGCTGGCGATGACCGCCAGGCCCGGGCAGACATGCACGGATGACCGCCATGCCCGGGCGGTCATGTCGTGATGACCACCGGGCTATGTCGATTGAATGCCCTATTTTTGAAACTTTTCTGCAATGAGCACTACCCACTTAATTGATGATTCCAGGAGACTCAGAGATGCAATTAACGTGAAACTAGTTGAAAATGAAACTAGACTTATAGAGTTTTCTATGGATATAAAATTCGTAAGTTTTGGCCTAGTGGATTAAAAGCAGTAATTATTTGAAGCCGGCCCAATTGCACAGAAATCCAACACCGACCTAAGCCCACTATAATTGTGATAACTTGAGATAGAAAAGTCCAATACAGGAGAGCTTTATATGGGCATAAATATAAAATAATTATCTAGAACTTTGTAGAAGAGCCAAAAGTCTAATTCGTTCGTCTTCAACTTGGAATTTGGCGTGAAATTTTCGGGTCCGAAAATAGGAAAAGTTACAACTTGGTGTGCAAGTTAAGGATTTCCATTCCAATTCGATTTAGGATTCCAAAATCGAACTATGGACGATTTAAGCACTATAAATAGACATCAGGGTTTCCAGAGCATGAGGAGGTGGTTTTAGAGGTGGTAACATACTTAATGGACCCGTATTTTACTCTCTACACACAAACCCTAAAGCGCATTAGCTTAGAAAGACTCTTTCAATTATATTCTTCATTTCCTTTAGCTTTTCTCTCTAAGATCTCATGTGGTGCTTCTATAGTTGTTTTTTCTTGTTAGTATTTTCAGATAAGAAGTCGAATTCAACGGCATAGGAGCAATCAATCGCAATCCCGGGGTCAAGAACGCGAAGAACTCGCGTGGAGGCTCCTGCAGCGCACAGTCTTGGTAATTAAATCATATCTCGAGTTCTAGACCTCAGATTGCTGCAATATTGGTTTCTCTGGAAAGCTAAGAGGAACATCTACAACTTTTGTGTTGACTCCAGAGGCTGGATTGGCCGTTTTTGTGATTTAAAATCCAGTAGAAGTCGACTCAAGTTTCTATCCAGAAACTCAAGGTAAGTATTCTAATCTCTTTTCAATTCTAAATCGACTTGATTGCTGCTGATTTGATACTATGATGATGCTGACATGTTTGCTTGAGTGTTTGATTTCAACCTAAGAACTACGTGGGCTTTGAACCCGACCGGGGTACATAGGATGTCTCTAGTGGTGGAGACGCAAGCCAAATTGTTTCTTTTCTTTTTAATTTCGATTTTATATATAATTGTTGTTGTTATTGCTTGCTAGAAATCTGGTTTACACACATGCAGACATATACCAAAATACAAGTATTCGCTTAAATTGCATATTATTTCGCCCAAGCATGGATGGGGTGCCTCATACCTTCCTATTCATGACGAACCCCCGAGTCCGACGTCTTTGGTTCGCAAATCGGTTTCTTTTGTGGGCATAAAGGAGTTATTCATTGGTTTTTCCTGAGTTTTTTCACGGTAATAAAACTTGGGTGGCGACTCCATCGATCCATAGGTGAGAAGGCCGAAGGGACATTTGGTCCGGGTTCTCATAACAGTCTTCAAATGTTCTCGATGCTGCTCCAAACTAGCACTATAAACTAAAATATCATCAACGAATATAAGAACGGACTTCTTGAGATGTTCCCAAAAAGGTTTGTTCATTAAACTTTGGAATGTAGCCGAAGTATTAGTCAGTTCAAAAGGCATGACTAAGAATTCTCAATGGCCCCCGTGACTTCTAAAAGCTATTTTCGAGATGTCCTCTTCTGCCAATTGGATTTGGTATTGTAAGTTTCTGTAATCTACATGACACTTCATATAGAACATAAAATGCACAGCGGAAGTACAGAAACTAACCAAGAACCACATGTGAAGCAACATAAACCGTATAACAAAAATTTCGTACCTGTAGGATTAGGATCTTTCACCTAATTGCTGGAACGAATCATCTAGACCAAGACAAAGGCTGGAACGAATCAGTTAGAGCCAGACAAAGGCCTCGCCCCTCTACGGTATCCACACGAACCGTGATCAAGGTGGTGTCGTCACACGACCCAACTTCCGAGCACTCCCGGACTGGGTGCTAGCAGCAGAAACCGGGAGCTTGAATGGTTGTGGTGTTTCTCTTGTTTCTCAAACAATGGTGTATGTGTGTATGCTCTCTCAAGTTCTCAAGAACTCTTCTCAAGAACAAAACCAGAGTATGCCAAGATGAAGAGGAAGTGATCTAATCACTCAAACCACACATCCAAAGCTAGTGGTCTTTGTTGGTGTTCTTTCTTCTCTCTTTTACAAAGAAGAAGAAGAGGAAGTGAGTAAGTGTACTCAAGACTCTCTTGAGCTTCTTGTGTCTATCAAAAACGTGATGTGCAGCTCTCAAAGGGTCTGAAAAACTGATCACAACACACACACTTCCACTAACACATGTTGGCATAAGATAATGTGACTAATGGCAAACATGGCGGTCCAATGATAATGACATTCATTATCATTAGCCTCCACTAATCACACTAATGTATTATCACACATGACAGCACTAATGGGGCTCAATTATGCTGACATTCAGCAAACCAACCACCCAAAAACGACCCTGGTTCAACCATGGTCCAACCACGGTCCAACCACAAACTGGTCCAACCATGGTCCAACCACGGTTCAACCATCTGCCCGAATCAACGGTTCTATGTGTGTGACCCTGTAGGCACTTGTAACGTCCGGCAATAATTGTAAAATCCCATTTTACAATTATAAACAAAGAGCGGCGTCTAGCAACACATCATTGCTACCCGAACGACAAGATCAGTACTGATTCTCTATGCCTCGGAATATGTCATCGTCCCTTCGTCCTATTATCAAGATTAAACCGAGACATGGAATATGTCAATCTCGTATATGTTTAATCTCGGTTTCTTGATCCTCGAGTTAACTGTGTAAAACGGATACCAATGATATCAACATATCATAATCCGAGCACGGCCGTGCATTTACAGTTCAACTCTATCAAGAAACCATCCGATAATATACCCGTTATATGGGTTGGACGAATCTCAATGATTACCCTTATGTCCACCCAGTTACGGGTGACTAGGAATAATATCAAAGTACATGATTCATATGTTGGATACCTTGACGATCTCAGGTCGGAGGACAATCACATCTATAAGAACCACTAATGACATACATATAACGTTCCATGTAGGGTTCTTATGTGGGTCGGTCCAGTCCACAAGTTCTCCAACTTGTACCCATATGTAGAATTCATATCACATATAAATTCTCAACATACGCTAGTCTTGATTTATTATTACAACCCATCAATAATAATAATCGACTAGGGACATTTAAGAATATGAAATATTCTAGGGTTATAAGTATGTGCAAGCGTTTATCTCATAAACGATACTTATTGGAATAACCTTAAAGTGTATGTACATGATTATAAATAAACATCCATGATTGGCTTTTGGGCATATTACTAACAGGTATATCCCGAACGAAAGTCAAGCTTGGAGAAAACTGCTGCCCCATGAAGCTCATCTATAACAGGAATTGGAAGTCGATCTTTGACAGTCTTGCTATTAAGATGACGATAGTCAATGCACATCCTCCATGTGCCATCATTTTTTTAATCATCACAATAGGAGAAGCAAAGGGGCTGTTATTCGGCCGAATTACTCCATTAGCCAACAGCTCCTGAATCATCTTTTTTATAGCATCTTTCTGAATTGTCGAATGTTTGGAAGGGCGTAGATTTATGGGAGAAGTTCCTGTTCAAGTTGAATGTGATGTTCATGGTTGCGGAAGGGTAGAAGGGATTTTGGCCCCTCAAATAAGTCAGTGAACTCCTCTAATGATGGCTGCAACCCAATTTGGTCACTGTTTGGAGATAAAAAGGAGGCAGCACCTTCATTTGGGATTGATGAGACCAGTTGTAGGCTACAACACTGCATTGGTACCAATTTCTTCAGAGCTCGCAGCATGTCAGCCAACTGATCCGCCTCAATCTACATCAGCGGAGTGTCTGGAATACCATGAACAATCACCTCACAACCTTTATCCCAAAATTTTAACTGTAAGATGGAAAAATTCCATAGTGTCACCCAAAGACTCCAACCAATCCGTACGCAACACCAAATCATAATCACCAATGTCAACAACAAATAAATCAAAGCAAAATTTTTTTCCCAACGTCCAAGTGAGCTGCTTGTACACAGACTCACAGCTCAAACCGGTACCCCAGAGACTGCCACCTTCTTCACTGAAATAGGAGACAAAGAATAGCCCAACCGTGTTGCTGTGGCTGAATCCAGATAAGAAAAGGAAGCACCCTTATCAACTAGAGCATACAGAATTTTCCTCCCACAGCTCACACTCACACGCATACGCTTACCTCCTAACATACCAGCAATTGCATAAGCAGGAAGTTCATAAGCAAAAGAGGTAAGATCATGCACATCAGCCGGTTGCACCGTATGAAGCCAATCATCCCCCGATAGTTCAACATCTCCCACATCGTTACCTATACAAACTTCCAATAAGAAAAATTTTTCTGCTTACAATGGTGCCCGCGTGAATAACTCTCTCGACAGTAGAAGTAGAGACCTTTCTTCCGTAACTGACCACGAACTTTAAGATCAAGCCTCGTTGTAACCCGAGCTTGCTATTTAGTAGAGGTGAGATTAGTGTTTTGGACAACCCGAGCGGCAGGAGTAGCCAACTTACTAGTAGGGCGTGGTGCATACACTCTCGCACTCTGTTCAAAAGATGCTCCTCTCAACCGTTTGGCCTCATAAACCTTGGTGATACCATAAGCCTCACGAACTATCCATGGTCGCCTCAAGGTTACTTCATCCTACAAGTCATCACACAAACCTCCAAAGAAATGACTCAGTGCCAATTCGGGGGACAAATGAGGAAGACATGCCACCAACGAATCAAAACGCTGGAGGTAGGAGTCTAAATCCCTGGTTTGGTGGTAATTCTTCAATGCAACTCCCCGATCATCAAAAATAGTGCAACCAAAATATTTAGCCAGAGCCGAAGCCAATTCTTGCCAGGTAAGAGGTGTGAAAAAGTCTCTATTATAAAGAAATCTTTGATTCCATCGTAAGGCATCACCTTCCAAGTTATAGACCACCAATTGGAGGCGCTGCTCGTCATTAACACGCTCCATCTCAAAGAAATTCTGACACCTGAAAACCCAAGTCTCAATATCCACCCCGTCAAACACTGGAAAACCGCAATTATGCAGGTTATAAGCCAAAGAATCCATAGGTTGAGTGACTGTATAAGGCATTGAAGCCACAGGACGATAAGACTCAGGACGAGTCGTAGAAACAAACTGACTCAAAGTTATATAAGAAGAAGTCAAAGGAATAGCAGAGGAACCTAGGCAGAGTATGGCAGTGAAGAGGGAACAGGGAGAGCAGAGAGCCCGACCATAGAAGACGAAGGTGGAGGCAAGATGTAAGAGGAGTCATGCAGAAAGGCATAGCAGATCCCATCGGAAGTGAAAGACGCAATGCGAACATTGGCTGCGGCAGAATCGGTGCTTGCAATTGATACTGCCCAAACTTTAAAGGACTAGAAGTAAGAGGGACTTGCCCAGTAGAACTCACCTGTGGCAAAGGAGGCACAGAAACTGCCGGGTAGGGCATAAAAACCCCAATTTAACAAGAATTAGGGTTAGGTGAACCCCCAATTTGAGGAGACGAGGCGAAAATAGGAGGTCAAAGGGGAGAAGTTGTAGGTGGTGTCAACAACCGCTCGATCTGAGTAGAGGAGGAGAGCAGCTACTCTTGAGTCGACTACTCCAACTTTGAAGCCAACGTGTTCAATTGCTCCTTCGTCTCAGTCGTGAGATGCGCCTGAACCTCCTCCATTGCTGCTCCATCGCTGTAGAATGGGAATGAAGAGCGTCGTTAACAAAATCACGAATGGCCGCTACAACCATTGCGAACAACACAAACCCACGATGGTGCCAATTGATACAGAATTATCAACTGTATTAAGAGAATCAAGAGCTAACTAGAAGGAAAAGCTAAATGAGAGAGAAAGTAAGTATTATTCCAGAATCTGAATGAATGTACAGTCCTCTCGAAACTACTTATACTTCTGACTTGTGAGCATTCTACGATATGTTGTCTGCTAAAGTCTAAATGAACCACCACAAGGACTAAGCTATGGATACGATAACGATTCAGTGAATGAACGGTGTTGTATCAGCTTGATGTTGTGAACAAAGAAAAGAAAATCGAGCGAGAGCGAGGCTCTCATGTCCCTGAAAGAAGCATCATAGTTCACAAGTCGAGCCAATTCTTATGAAAAGGAGCGAAACGAACAAACTTGGTTCAAAGTGCGAATACCGTACAAGCATATCTTGTCTATGGTTGCTGGGTTTTAAGTGAGACTGTTTGTGACTCCTCCAGTTTATACCGTGAATATGTATGGAATGATAGTTCTTTGGGAAGCGGTTAATTCGTCTATCCCGGGAATCATCGAATCGGTTTTCTCCACTTGAATTAAGCTAGTTCATGCACTTGAGAAGAATCATCACAAGTTGCGGCCATCGTATTCAAGCCACAGCCTAGGGGCGATATCCCCGCCCCTCAATCCTTTAGCCAAGGAGAGTTGCACAACGTGGTGATCACAATTTCCGGCAACAAATTGTTGAGGCACGGGTAGAGGGTTTTCAAGGAAGTGTTCTAAGCCATAGCGACGCACCAAGAAGAAGAAACTGAGCACACCACAATAAGTAATTGGTAGACGTAAGTTTGATAGAAATTTGGTGAGAAAAATTGTATGGAAGATTGGAGGAGGAGCTCTCGATGGTTGGAGAAAAAGAAGAGGAGGTAGTTGACACCGGTTTTTTCCAACAAAGAAGAGGAGGTAGTTGCAACGATTTTATTTTTTTGCTGGGGTTTGGGTTTGGCTCTTTACCATGTAATATTCCGGTGTGTATATATTGATATCACAGCTAATATTTATATACATTTGTATACAACACAATGTTCAATAAGATTTAATGGCTGCTATCAAAAGATACAGTTGGAAAGAATTTACTGGTCTCCCTAGTCCCTACGTATCAGCACCAGTACGAACAAGAAATTTTGGTTGGTTGTGCATAGAAGAAGAAGAAGAGGAGTGCAGGCAGATAGTGGCAAAACCAAGGTCCATCTTTTAGCCTCAATACGCTTTTGTTTGTTTGTGTGCGGTCAGATAAACAAGCTGTGGCATCTAAAGATAGATAGATCACGCCTTTACTTTTCTTCTTCTCTCTTTTAATTTATTTAACATTATTATATTATTTATTATTATATATATCTCCAAAAATATTAAAGTCGTTCTTTCCTTTTACAAAAACCCAACACGCAAAAGAAGAAGTGCTCCTCTCTCTCTCTCTCACACACACGCACACACACACGCACACACACACGCAAACACTCATTCACTGTGTGTGTTAATTTAATTTTAGACTTTTCCAGTCCTTTGAGTCTTAAGGTGGCGAATTGAGTCCCGCTTCCTGGAATTCTTCGGTTACAATCTGATTGGTAAATTAAATTTTATGGGAACTTATTTGTTTAGTTTCCCAGAAATTCGATGACAGGACTTGGTTTTAATTTGTGAGTTCCATTTGGCTTGGTGATATTCTAGTGTGGGTGGATTTCTTCTGTTTCAGGTTTACATGGAGATCGATGAAGCAATCAGAGAGAGTGATGATAGGAGGCTCAAAACCAAGTTCAACAACGCCATCCATGTTATCAAACGAGCTCTTGCTTTGTACTCGTCAGTCTTCTCCCATCCCTCTCCCTCTCTCTGGTTTTTTTTTTGATTTATTATGATTTTATTCTAATTCTTACTCTCTACAATAAACTGGTTCTGGTTTGGAATTCAAAGGTCATGCCGCTTTATTTTAAGCTCTGAAACCAGGAAAAAAAAAACAACTTGAGGCTCAGTTTAGTATCTGTGGTAGCTTTAGCTTGAATGTATAAGTCTCTTCGTGCCAGCGCTACTGTATCAATTCATTTGGAGTCTTTAACTACTAGCGAACAGTTTTTTTTTTTATTCTTTGTTTGAATTGTCTTGAGAGCCTGTTGAGCACACCTTTTCCTTCCCTACAAAAGTCAAATGCAATGGTAAGGAGTTATTTGCACAGTTTTAGCATGTTTTGTTTGTTGGATGCATCCGGTTTATCTACACATTTATTTTTTGGATCACTAAATTCCATCTGCAAAATTGGTTTAGTATCATTAGAGGGGAACACTTTTTTTTTGTTCCCTGTTTGTATTTGGATTGTGAAAGTGGAATACATTTGCATGAAGGGAATTTTAATCATTTTCTGTGCCCAGTGGAAGCAAGTACTCACATTCCCAGTTGATACTTGTAGTGAACCATTTTCGGCCACATGGTGCTGGTTTTTTGGACATTATGAGTAAGCAAGTGGTTATGTTTAGTGGGGTTGAGGAACTAGAATAGGCATGGAAAAATGTTGCTAGCTTAGCAGAACCAAAACTCTGGATTGTGTAGCTTTCTGCTTATCAGATCAGCACATTCAGGTTTTTGGACCAATCTTGTCAGTTAAATAAATCTCTTAGTAGATCAGTCTCGTTTTATTGTTTTCAGAGCATTGTATTGAGTACTGTCATGCCCATAGTAGTAGACTGACCCAGAATAACCTTCAAAGCTGGACCGAAATCACGTTGCCCAAAAGCTTAAGCTTTGGGTTATTTGGTAGCCAACTACTTGATGCATATATGCCCTAGACCTCTCTCCCTCACTTCCGATGTGGGACTTGGGTCATTACAAGTACAAGAGGCAAATTAATCAAGCCGCTCGTTAATATGAAAACCTTTTGGAAATATCAAGTTAAATTCATCGTGAAGCACGAACTGCATTGCTTGTTCAAAATTTTGGGGTTATTGGAACTGTGGAAAACTATGACCAGATATTAATGAATCAGAGAATTTTCTTAGGTTATCAAATTCAGGAATTCTTTTAGAACAGTGGTCAACAGAATAAAATTTGGTTCGACTGTAATACGCACTGGCTATCTTTTCCATGCAGCATTGACTGTAATACGCATTATTATGTATTATACTAGTTCAACAAATATCAGGCTGCAGACCACATTTACCTCTGAGATAAACGCCCCTTCCCAATTACTCATTTATGGATTTAGATTGTACGTGGGACTATGGGAGTGTCTAGTGTTTTCTCACATTTACCGAAGATATATTTTGATGCCACATTTTTCATATTCAACCCTTCAGTACCTGGATGAGAACAGTTATCTGGTCCAAGTGTTCAAAGTGGTTGCTATATGAATGTTCCATGGCTTCATCCTGCCTCGTATGTGATCCCCGTTGATGTTTGCTTGCTGTTGCTGAGTGCTGAAAACTTTTTATTCGACAGGATTGAAGAGGTAGCCTTTAGCTTCAATGGAGGAAAGGATTCAACTGTACGTTTTGTCCAATGTTCTCTTTGCTAAGGAATAATTATCTTCTATATTGGCAGACTGGATAATAAATTTGAATCTGTAGGTTTTGCTGCACCTACTTAGGGCTGGCTATTTTCTGCATAACGGAGAACAAAGTTGTCCAAATGGGAATCTGACAAATTTTCCTATTCGAACAATATATTTTGAGAGTTCTTCTGCCTTCCCTGAAATCAACTCATTTACCTATGATACAGCCTCTAGGTCAGAATCCTGTTTCTCTTTTTTATTCTTTTTCCTCTTTTCTTATGCTTTTATAATATATGATAGTTACTCCTGTATAGGTATTTAAGCTTGTATTTATTGGTTGAACTATTATTCATTTACTCTGTGATGGGTGAATTTCCTTTCATCATTAGATATGGCCTGCAACTGGACATCATTACCTCAGATTTCAAGTCTGGTTTGGAAAATCTACTGAAGGCTAATCCAATAAGAGCTATTTTTCTGGGTGTTCGAATTGGTGATCCTACTGCGGTATGTTCAATCTTCTTTTTATCACAGTTCTGCTTGTGCACATGATCTTCCTTTGGTTTTTGCACTACATATGTTTGAGATACTGAAGCGAAGATGCCTGATAACAGTGATGGATCTACAGTGTAGTCGCTGTAGGCAAGTGACTACACTGAGATCTAAAAAAAAAAATTAATGTAGAAATATTGCATCTAATTAATGTGGAAACCTCTTGATCTTTATTGACTTAAATGCAAAAACCTCCATAAATGACTACACGCCCAAAAATAAATTTTGGTGGAGCTTTTATAACTAAATATAAAACCCTATAAACTTTTTTCTATTTTACTAACTACATTTAAGTTGTTAGCATAAAAAATCACAGTTATCATTTTTGGCTGTTTTATTTAATCATTCAACTCTTCATCCGTTTCTTTCCAAACCAGTAACTAATAACCATAAAATTAAGTAGCTAAATCAAATCTATCAAATTTAACCAAATCCAACTTCCAACATGTTTTAGAGAAAAGCTAAAATTTAATGCTCATAATTTAAAAAGAATTTTAATTTTCATGAATATTATTGGGGATTGATTTATAAAAAAAAGGCCTGAAAGACTGTAATGTTAACTTGACAGTACAATTAACACTACAATTAACATTAACAAATTTTGTAAATTCTCTTTCATATATACTGGATTGGAATTTAAAATTATTATCTACTATTTTTTTGCCTACACTCAAAAATATTCCTGGATCCGTCCCTGCCTGATAATCATTTCCTCATTATTGCAGGTGGGCCAAGAGCAGTTCTCCCCTAGCTCACCAGGATGGCCACCTTTTATGAGGGTGAATCCCATCTTGGATTGGTCTTACAGGTACTGTAAGCAGTGGCCCAAGTTGTTTCTTTAACAGCTAATGGTAGTATTAAAAAGGCAAAAGCAGAGTTACTGATTATTTGGAAAAAAAAGAAAAGAAATGAAAGTAAAATTGCTTAAGAGATTATAATAAATGCTAATGATTCTTGATTCTTTCTTCATGTCTTTCTTTTTCTTTTCAGCCCATTCAGAGTATGAGTAGTCTTAGGTAAAAGCCCATAACTGTAACCTCCAATATGTAACTTTAAAGGTGTATGCACGTTCTAGAGCACAATTTTAAGGATCTAGTTTTTCTTTTTCTTTTTTGTTTGTTTTGGAGTCGCACCTGCAAACACTGCTGAATTTGAAGATTGTGCAACCCTGTTTGTCTGTATTTTATTTTCCCATGGTCATTGATAATGGACATTTTATTTCAACTTTCATTTGAATTTCATGAACTAATTTTGGGGATTGACTTGTCTTTGTTTGGTTTCAGAGATGTTTGGGCTTTTATTTTGACTTGCAAGGTGCCATACTGCAGCCTTTACGATGAGGGGTAATTCATCTTGTAATTTTAAAGTTTAATCTTTTGTCTACTATTGGCTTAACTGTTGTCAATGCAGTCTGAACTTCTTAGCTGTACTAGTTTTCTGTTTGAAAGTATCATATACTCCAACCCTAATTCAATGAAGGATAGAATTTTTTTTCTAATTGGTGTTTTTGTAAGTTATGTCTATTTGATCTATCCCCTGCAGATATACTTCCATCGGCAGCATACATGACACTGTTCCAAATGCATTGCTTTCTATGGGTGATTCTTCGAGTTGTGACGGAAAATTTAAACCTGCATACTTACTTTCTGATGGAAGATTAGAAAGAGCAGGGAGAGTAAAGAAACTATTACCTACCTGCACTGGATGCAATCCAGCTGTTTGCAACGGCCCAGAAAGTGTAGATTCAGATAAAAACCGGATGCTCATTGCTTCAGCTATTGCTGTCGGAGATGAGATTCTGTAAGTGTTTTGTTGCTGTGTCATGTATTTGTATCTCCATGCTATTTTGACCGAGCTATATTGTACTATTGTCACTCGGAGGAATCCCACATTTCAGCAAATGATTCTTTTCACCATGTTGAGGCATCCCAGTTCTTCAAATTTGAAATGTTTTTGTTTCTGATGCACATAACATTTTGTTTCCTTCTTCATCACACTGCATTTCCTTCTGTTTGTTATGGGATTGATTATTTTTTAGCATCAATTGCATGATAATCTGGTCAGCAAGTTTGTTATTACTTCAAAACTATCTTATTATCTTTCTGGAGGTGGACCAGGGCCGGGTTTAAAGTACTTGGCTATGGACCATGCTGACTGTGCTTGAATTCCTTCGCCCCTCAATTGTGTAAAATAGGAGGGTCTTTTCTTCTGGAGGGAAGAAACAGAAAAACGTCTTAGAAAATCTAATCTGGGCACCAAAATTGAATGGTTACCCCTTTTTTCTTAATATTTTTGTTTATCAATATTAGTAAACTTTTGCATATTTTGAACTGGATGAGTTATTGTGCTTTATGATACAACATAAGTACAGGTAGTGGGAAAAATTTATTGTCCTGTAAATTTGTGATGCACCAGGATTTAACACATCTTTCTTGAAATTCTTTAGTTAATCATATCAGTTTTTCGGTGGTTGTGACATCAGTTTTAGTAAGAAATACTCAGTATATTCTCATTAAAATTGTCTTCGTTGTGGCTTGTTTGATCTATAACCTGCTTGATAATATAAAGTCCGACTCTCTAAATGACAGAAGTTCTTCAAACATCAGACCTGCCTTAGTTTTCAGCATACCTGCATGGTTTGGCTTGTTTCATGTCATCATTTCTTGCTGCTGTAATTGCTGAAGTTTCTGTTGCTCTTTCCATAGCTCAGGTCCGGCACTGTTGAGGATCAGATGGGACCTTCTTTGTGTAGAAAACTCCATGCCATTGGTTGGTCCGTATCACAAACTGCTGTTGTGAGGAATGATGTGAGTTACCATCTGTAGTACTTGAACACATAGTTATGGATCAACGTATCCTTTTATCTGCCACTTGCACAGATTGAATTTGAGTGAATATTTTTATTAGATGACTTATGTAAATACTGGGATTCATGTTGTTTATTAGTTGATTTATGTGGTGCCATATATCAAACTCCAACATTTGTATTTCTATTCTTCGCTCAAATATCGATTCTGTTTTACCGTTTCTTGCACCAGATAGATTCTGTGGCTGAAGAGGTTGAACGCCAAAAATCTACAAGTGAGATGGTAATCCCTTAATTTTCCATTTATAGGGCTTTTGGGTGATTTGTGTGCAAATAGAAAGAGCCCATTTAAAGTTGGGTCTTCTTTATTTTTGATTCCGTATTTGTTGTGTATTTGATGCATTTAGGTATTCATATATGGAGGCGTAGGCCCACTGCATTCTGATGTTACATTAGCAGGTGTTGCAAAGGCTTTTGGGGTTCGGCTGGTATGTTGCTTTGTTCAACTTTTCCTCAGAGCAGAGACTATTTCTTAGTTATACACGATCTACTATTCTGTCACATCTTTTTTTACTGTCACTTCTGTTCTTAGTATTATCTATATTCTCTAAAAAAGATATGGTTGATTTTGACGTTTTGAAAAGAAGAAAGGAAAAGAGAGTGAAAAGGTGTGCTAAGCTTGATTCTAGCATTCTGTTATTTTCACCAGAAGTTTTTACTGTTGGATATTTTTTTGTTTGCATAGTGTTATATGTCGCTCTAACTCCATCCCTCCTAATCCTTTTAAGTGTAGGCTCCAGATGAAGAATTCGAAGAATATCTTAGGCACCTTATAGGTAATCATTGCACTGGTGATCGAAATGAGGTAATGTTTTTTTATTTGAGCCAAGATGTAACATGGAAATTATACTTCTTATGTGGTAGGAGAGCAAAGGAAGAGAAGAGTGGCATGCTCTTTTTGTGAAAAGTTATTCTTTCAATGACTAAGGATGACATGTAAAAGACTGGTTAACAAGAACTGCAGTAACTTGCGTTTTGTTTTTTATTAGTCTTATGAAGCAATGGGCCAGGTGTCATAATCACTTTGTATATGCCCTTTCCCATCGAATACGAAACCAAGTTATGAAAGGAATCCAACTTCAACGAGATGTCTCCAGTTTGTGGTTGGGGCCACTAATCCTAACTTATCTGTGAGGGCTACACTAAGGGGAAGGGATTGCATGACTATAAAGAATTTTAAGTTGGCAAGATTTTGTCTCCTAGAGACTCGGGGTAGTTTCTTGAGGCCTAGATGTATGGTATCTGTGCTGTGCTTGGTTCAGGATATTAGATTAGGCTGTTTGGTTTGTTTTCCATTGGATAATCCTTTGTCCTTCCCGGGTTTTGCTGCCTGCAATATCATTCATACACGATGCACTATTGGTTTTAAGTTGTCTTTTTTTTTTCTTTTTTTGGTTACTCTTGAAATGTGGTCTGTAAAACTGTATATAAAGCCCCATCGATGCTGAAAATATTTTCACAGGGCATGGTATGCCGAAGTCTTAGACTTTATCCAACCTGAATTATCCTCACACTTGACTTTCCTTTCTTCAGATGGCATTATTGCCGGAAGGTATCACTGAATTATTGCACCATGAAAAGCTTCCAGTGCCTATGGTATGCATCCCGGAAGCAAAAGTAGTTATTATAACATGATCTTTGTTCTCTCATCTTAAGTTGCAATTTGTTTAACTGATGATTGCGTTGTTGTCAAATACCATTCCCTTGCAGATCAAGTGCCAAAATGTTATCATTCTTGCTGCAACAACTGTCACTGAGCTGGACAAGGAGTGGGAGTGTTTGTCTGAATTAACAAGATCTTGTAATCTGTTATCAATTATGAAACCATATGTCTCAAAGGTCCTATCAACAAATCTATCAGATGTATGCATCAAACTTCCTAATTTGACGTGCTTGCCAGTTTTTTTAAGCCATCTCATTCGGCATACCTTCAGCAGGATTGAAGTCATTTTGCTCTTTCGGTGCCATCCATCATTTTAGAGGAAAACATTAGACTGTATTGTTTTTGGGAATCTCCACTTTTCAACACCTTCACATGTGCTTTTGCTCTTTCTTGTTGTTTGCTGCTTTGTATGTTTGTTACATTTTCCGTCAATGCAGGTAGAAGCTGCTCAACCATTGTCAAAACTGTGTCTTGAATTCCCAGACGTTAACATCAGTAAGATTTTTTGAACTTAGCTTCTGCTGTTTTGAAGGCTTGGCAATCTATCTTCCTCTTCTTAATGCGATCTTCTTACTGTAACATCTAGACTGTTATCGCAAATCCAGAAAAGGTCCGCTATTTATTCGCTTTGAGGGCAAGGTAATGGAGAGTTCCAACCCATATGCTGCTTTTCTCATTGATTTTCCTGTCTAGAGATATTCCCCTAAACATGGGTTGTCCAAAAAATTGTGGCAGGGGCTAGAACGGATGGAATCAGCCGCAGAAGCATTGTTCCAGAAGTTCGATGCAGGATCATTCACTGAACTCAACTAAGTTAGTTGATTCTGGTCATGGTGGAACTAGTGCCCTCGTATTATTCCGACTGGATAAGCTTGTTTTTGTGAAAGCTGGGATGACTAGATTTAATGCGGGTGCACACACGGAAAGCACAGTGGTCCAAGTACATGATCTATTGATTAATGAGATCGGCGGGAGTTGGAATGAAAGGAGAAAATGCTTCCACAGAAGGGGCAAAAGCACTTGGCAATTGCGAAAGGCAAATTTTATAACATTTGTGACAGGAAACCATGGTGAAAGATGTGATTTATTAGCTTTCTAGGGAAAGCAGCTTTAATGTAAGGTAACAGCTTTATTGATCCGTTTAGGGTGGCTGCTACCTTGGTATTTTTTTGAACAGGCTAGTAGTTACCACCTTTTGAATTAGTATTCCCCTCTTGGCTTTTATAATTCAAATGTTTCTTTTGTGTTCTTATTTTGTTATACTAGTTTTTTCAGCAAGTGCATCTCACGTGGTATAATTATTATATTTTTTAAATCATTACATATGAAGTAATGAAAAAATAAAATTTAATTTAAATATCATTATCTAGTCTGAACTACAAATCAAATTGATAAAAATTAATAATTTTTCTTTTCTCATCAACATTTTTCTTCAATATTAATTGTAAATTTGTCATTATTGGTTGTGATCTTTTACTCGGGGGTAAGATAGTCTCATTCAATACAAATTAAGATTTTTTATTTTTTCTTTGTGAAATCTATGATATTATATTGGGTTCTCAAGTACACATTTATTTTTAAATTTATTTTCATATTCCTTAAAATATAATAGTTCATATATTATTTTCATTTTATAAATTAAAAAAATAGTATATTTTCTAGTTAAAATAATGGTTGAACTATATTATCCTTCATCTAAAATTCTACATTATACATTGGCTACATTCTGTGAATCCGATGGTGATTAACATTATGTTTATTGCTAATTAATCATCTTTGTTATCATAATGCATGTACTAATGGGTCACATTGATCATACTATCATAATATGTTTTTAAATGCAATTATCTACGCTACTATTATAATATGCTTTTAAGTGTAATTAACTATGCTAATAATTGTCTCATTATATTATATGTTAAACAAACTAACTAGGTTTTGATTATGACAAACCTATGTGTAGCATGTGTTGTGTCTAACCATGAATTACTGCTCACAAGAGTAGACTCCAACCCGTGATCAAACTTTGGAAGATGAGTGAGTGGGATTGGTTTTGGTGTTAGTAGAGTATGATGGGTCGCTTTCAACATACAAACTCCCACGCCACTCATGTTTGTCTAATCCCTAATGGCATTGGTCAACAAACCTAGTACCTATCATTTCTGGAGATTGATCCTGTGATAAAAGCAACCTTAAACAGATCAGATGGTAGCTGAATTCAAACTTCCTAGGTCCAACCTAGGACTATGCTAAACAATGATATCAATGACAAAGAGCTGCAGTCTGGTGTGTCTCGTGCCAAAACGTGAAAGGGACAACAGGGAAGAAGAACGCTGACACCCTGGCGCCTCAGACAACAAAACGGGTTGGAATGAAAGGGACATGTAACGGTTCTTTTGAATTGACACCATCCATCTTGCCTATACAGAGTGATGTTGATTCAAGGAGAACTTCAGAGCTGCTAAACCGAGATTCGGTATTCAAGCAAAGATTAGTTGCACTTGCAGTTCTCAAGTTAAGCAAAATAGAGAGAGAAATACTTTTCTTAGTTCATACATTGTCAGACTATATTTGAAGTGAAAAATTGTTGTACTTAGAAATACTTCTGTATCAAAGGAGTTTGTGTAAGGCAAAGCTAGGGAAAGCTTTGTGGTGAGTGTGTGAGGTTTGAGTTGAGCCTTGAGAAAAACTTGTACTAAGGTTTTTGGTTGAACCCGTGAAAAACCATAATAGAGTGAGTTAGAAATCTCAAGGGGGGATCCTTGAGTAGTGGAGGTAGTCCTGTGTGGCGAACTACTATAAATCATGTGTCACACTTTCTCTAACCCTTTTCTCTTTGAATTTTAATTAGTGTGTTCATTAGTAGTCATAAATACAAATTTAGAGAGAAAAACAATTTGGCATCTGAGATGCCACATTAGGTTTTAATCAGCAAGGCTAATTCACCACCCTGGCCCCCCTCCCCCCCCTCTTAGCCACTTTTGGGCCAACAAATGGTAGCGGAGCTTGGAATCTCCATTTGTGGATTAACATCTAGGAGAAAAGATCATGGCATTTGAGGGAAACAACATCAACAATGCACCCTTCTTCAATGGTCTCAACTTTGATCATTGGAAGTTTCGCATGAAGAATTTTCTGGAAGGAAAGGATTTAGAGATGTGGGAAGTTGTAAACAACTTGGCTTGTATTGGCAAGACCATTACAAACAAAGAAAAGGTAACAAAAATTCTTCAATCTCTTCCCTCTGAATGGGAACTAAAGGTTACTGCTATTGAGGAAGCCAAAGACATGAACACTCTCACCTACAATGATCTAATGGGAAGCCTCATAGTTCACGGGTCAAAATTTGAGGGAAAACCAAAGAAAAAGAAGGATATAGCTCTCAAGTCTTCACATGGGAGTGATTCGGAAAGTGAGCCGGATAAAAAGATATGTCAAGTTTCTGAAAAAGAAAATTCTAAAGGGATCTAAAGTGAAAATTGATGAATCAAATAAAGAGCAACTCCTGTGCTATGGTTGCAATCAACCCGGGCACATCAAGGCCGAGTGTCTCAATATAAGGAAATCCAAATTTGTCAACTTCAAGAACAAAGGAAAGAGGGCAATGGCTGCATGGGATGACCTTGATTTAGATGATGTATCGGATGAAGAGGAATTGACAAATCTTTACCTTATGGCACAAGAAGAAAAAGAGGTAAACCATTCTAACTCATATAGTTTTTCCTTTGATGAACTGCATGATGCATATGATGAGTTATATGAAAGCTTTCAAGCCATGGCTAAGACAAACAAAGCATTAAAAAGGAAGGTTGAACTATTAGAATCTGAAAAGAAAGAGTGCATGATCAAAAATGAAAAAATGGCTAAAAATCTGACTCTGTGCAATAATGGCTTTGAAGACGCCAAAGCGGATAGAGAAACTCTTGCTAAGACACAAAAGCATCTTGAGCAACAAATTATTACATGTAAAGAAGATAATACTAAACTTGCACATAAAAATTTAAATCTTAAAAAGACTGTGAAATCTCTGAAAAGTATGCTTGAAAAGTTTGATCATGACAGCAAAGGTTTAGATATGATTCTTAGTCAACAAAGGCATACATTACAATTGGTTGGACTAGGAGCTACAAATCATATGTTTGAAAAACAAGAAAGACCAAAATCTGTTTTAAAAATATGGAGGACTAAAAAGTATCATGAAACTAATTTCATTTGTCCAACATCTAATTATAAGGTCACCTGTCACTATTGTAAGAGAAATTGACACAAAATAAAAAATTGTATTTTCAGGAAGAAGCATTATCCTATAAAATTCATGTGGGTACCCAAAGGTACCAAAACTAATTTGCAAGGACCCAAGCAACTCTGGGTACCTAAAACTTGACATTATAACAGGTCAATTGGGATGAGTGGGTACTTGATAGTGAGTGTTCAAGACATATGACGGGTGATATGTCCAAGTTCTCATCCTTGAATCCGAGAAGTAAAGGTTTTGTCACCGAAGGAAAGGTATTGGGTATAGGTAATGTCGGTAAAGATCCAACCATTGAGCATGTTTTGTTAGTTGAAAATCTAAAATTCAATTTACTTAGCATAAGTCAGTTGTGTGACCATGGTTGCAAAGTAATTTCTGAATCTAACAAGTGCCTAGTAACTAACAATGATGATTATCAAACTTTGCTTGTTGGTAAAAGGAAAGGAAACTTGTATTCCATTAATATGATTGATAAATGTTAGAACAGAAACTACTAAACTTTGGTTATTGTTGATGAGTACTCTCGTTTCGCATGGGTCATCTATCTCTTACAAAAGGACAATGCACTTTATGAATTTGCTTCTTTGATAAGAAAACTCCAAAATGAAAAAGGTTATAAACTAACCAAGATTAGGAGTGACCATGATGGTGAATTTGATAACCTTGTATTTAATCATTTTTGTGATGAACATGGCATAGAGCATACATTCTCGACTCCTAGAACTCCCCAACAAAATAGGGTAGTAGAGAGGAAGAACCGAACTCTACAAGAAATGGCTAGGACAATGTTAAATGAACATTCTTTGCCAACTTACTTTTGGGCTGAAGCAGTAAACAGTGCTTGCTACATTTTGAATCGAGTAACAATTAGATCACATCTTGAGAAAACACCATATGAGCTTTGGCATGATAGAAAACCAAACATAAGCTACTTTAAAGTTTTTGGGTTAAAGTGCTTTATACTAAATACCAAGGACTCTTTAGGAAAGTTTGATGTAAAATTTGATGATGGTGTGTTTCTTGGATACTCAACTAGGAGTAAAGCATATAGGGTCTACAATAAAAGAACTGTTATCGTTGAGGAATCAATACATATTGTATTTGATGAAATTGAGCAAACTAACAATGGTGTTGATGTTGAGAATGTGATTAGCCAGAATCAACAACCAGGAGATATCCTTGTTGAAGTCGGTGAAAAATCTACTGAGATTGAAAAGGAAGTGGAATTGTCAATTGCAAATGGAATTCAAAATGGAGCCCATTCACAATCTACACATTCTGGTGTTCATGACACTTCGGCATTGAAGGATTTTTGGGTACCTGTACTCGGCCTCAATTTGGATTTTGGTACTTGTACTAAAATTTTATGATTTTTGGTACCTGTACTTCGGAAGATCCATTGTTTTTGGTACTTCCGGTGATCGGTGGGTCGCCGGGGACATGTGTCCATTTTGTTTGAGGCCACATCATTCGGGGTCCCACTCCATCCGAGTTCCACCACTTTTAACCCGAAACAACTGAAAACCGATCCATACCAGGTCTAACCATTCCAAATACCCTAATTTTAATTTTGGAAGGCAAACATATAAAATTTATAATTGAGAGTTTAGTCCCACTTCTTATTCATAATTGAGATTAATTATTTATTTTTAATTAATTTTATAATTCTTTTTTTATATTTTAATCTCACTTTTTAAAAACTTGGAAACAAATTAAGCATGCCCATCACATTTGTCTTGTTAATCAACGAAGACACTCACGGTCAAGGAATTTCCAGTCCAATAACAATATCATTTTCAGGAAAAAAAAAGACGAAAGATAATAAAAATGTCAATGCCACAATCACAATCCACAGCCGCTTCCGCCATGACAGTGACCACAATCCGCAGCCGCTTCTGTTAGTAATATGCCCAAAAGCCAATCAATGGATGATTGTAGTCATGTATATACATTAAGGTTATTCTAATAAATATGATTATGAGATAATCGCGTGCACATATTTATAACCCTAAAATATTTTGTATTCTTAAATGTCCCTAGTCGATTATTATTATGGATGGGTTGTAATAATAAATTAAGACTAGCGTGTGTTGAGAATTATATGAGATATTAATTCTACATACGGGTACAAGTTAGAGAACTTGTGGACTGGACCGACCCACATAAGAACCCTACATGGAACGTTATATGATTGTCATTAGTGGTTCTTATATGTATTGTCCTTAGACCTGAGATCATCAAGGTTCCCAACATGTGAGTCATATACTTTGATATTATTCCTAGTCATCCGTAACTAGGTGGACTTAAGGGTAATCATTGGGTATATGATAAATGTGTAGTGGGTTTTGGTTGATCAAGAAGGGATTCTTCCGACCCATATAACGGGTATATTATCAGATGGGCCTCTTGATAGAGTTGAACTGTAAATGCATGGCCATGCTCGGATTATACGATATGGTGATATCATTAGGATCCATTTTATAGAGTTAACTCGGGGATCAAGAAACTAAGATTAAACATATACGAGATTGACGTTTTCCATGTCTCGGTTTAATCTTGATAATGGGACGAAAGGAGGATGACATGTTCCGAGGCATATAGAATCAGTACTGATCTTGTCGTTCGGGTAGCAATGATGTGTTGCTAGACGCCGCTCTTTGCTTATAATTGTAAAATGAGATTTTATAATTATTGCCGGACGTTACAAGTGCCTACAGGGTCATACACATAGAACCGTTGATTCGAGCAGGTGGTTGAACCATGGTTGAATCATGGTTGAACCGGTTTGTGGTTGGACCGTGGTCGTTTTGGGCTGGTTTGGTTCAATAATTGACAGAATTATTGGACCAACTGAACCAAGTTAGTGCTGTGATGAGTGTCTGTACATTAGTGGAGACATGGTTATGTGGAGACATAATCATAAAAGATAATGGGCCATTATGTTGGCCATTATTCCATTGTCTCTTAGCACTAATTGAGGGAGAGTAATCTGATTACTCTTGACACTTCTCACTCTCTCTTGCATTCTGAATTCTGGGTTTTTCAGAGCAAGAAACACACACACATCTTCCTCTCTTCTTTGTGAAAGAAAGAGATACCATAAACACCACATATAGCTCCCGGAAATCCGTAGCTAGCACCACGGTTCGGGAGTGCTCGGGGGGTTGGAGATCGTGAGACGATTTCGGCCGGTGATTGACGGTTCGTGTGGATACCGTAGAGGAGCAGGATATCCTTCCGGCTCTAGCTAATTCGGTTCTTCAGTTAGGTGAAAGATCCTAACCGTTTCAGGTATGATCGATTTTGTTGTTCAGTTAGGTTGCTTCGCTTGGATCCTCCAAGGTTTCCGGGTCTTTCCGCTGCACTTGATTGTCAAGTTTGCATGCCCGATTACTTACAGTGGTAGCGGAGCCTCTTGTGAAGCTCTAAACCGAATTTAGTTGTGCATATGTGTGATATGTTCATCTTAATGTGTGTGATATGATGAATTCATTTTGGTATATGTGATATGCTGAATTCATTTATGTATATGCGATATATGTTGAGGTTGGTTGTGTCAAAAGGGTTCTGACAACAAGCACTTGATTGGTATGTGATATCAATCAAGAGGTTCTTGGCAGTAAGTCGAAGGGGTTTGACAAAAGGAAAATCGATTGTTGGTTTTTGTAAGGAACGATGGTCGTTCTAGTGCTTCGAGGCCAGAACATCGATGTTCAATGGTTGAACATCGATGTTCACTTGAGTTTTGGCCTTGGCAGAAGTCTGAAACATCGATGTTCAGTAGGGAACATCGATCTTCAGGACAGAAACATCGATGTTTAGGGCCTATACATCGATGTTTAAAAGTACTGCCATGAAACTTGAATTGGCAGAGGTCTCCAACATCGATGTTCAAGTTTGAACATCGATGTTCATGAGTCCTACATCGATGTTTAAGGGTTAGACATCGATGTTTAAAACTACTGCCTAATTCTTGGACTTTCAGAACCTTCCAACATCGATGTTCAAGAATCAAACATCGATGTTCAAGTATTGAACATCGATGTTGAGGTCTGGACATCGATGTTCTTGTGTTCTAGAGGCCAAATGATATCGATGTTCAGGATAGGCTAGCGGGACTGCCGTGCTACCTCTGCGTAGCGGCTTATATTGCATGTATTGTTATTGTATATGAGATATATAATTTATGAATTACATGCATGACATGTATGGATACAATTGTTGACAAGTATTCATCATTGCTTAGATCAACATTTGGTAGGTTTTGCCAAAGCAAGGTGCCAATGTTTATCCTACCAAGATGTGATGGCATAATTGTTATGCATGGAAACAATTGTTGATATAAATATTAAGTTCTTAGTTGCCTTCCATGATAAGCACTCATCATTGCTTAGATCAACATTAGGTAGGTTTTGCCAAAGCAAGGTGCCTATGTTTATCCTAGCAAGGTGCGACTGGATAATTGTAATATATGAACTGCTTATTGTGGGTTTGGACTTAACTAGGTCATCTTAATAGGATTAAGGACTTAGAGGCAAGGAGTTGAGTAATGTCTATGAGATAGACAAAAACAAGTGTTGTTCGCTCAACTATCCAAGAGTTACATGAGATGTAATTGACAAGAGTTGTCTACCTAAATAGCTATGATGTAGGCGATCAACCAAAGCTGACTTATATTGTAGTGAAATATGGATCTTGGCCTACTCATGATTATTCTGTTTTCATAGTAGAAGCATCATTTAATAGAATTCCTTGTTAAATGATTTATGTATACATGACTCTTATTTGTGTGAGTTGATCTTTGTTGTAGAGCTACCATGGCACAAAACACAGGTACACTATCATTGTGATCGGTCCTTGAGAAGGAAAAGCTGAATGGGAATAATTTCCTAAAGTGGTATCGCAATTTGAGGATTGTCCTCAAACAAGAAAAGAAGATGTATGTCCTTGAAGGGCCTGTTCCGATTGAACCGACGCCTAATGCTCCTAGGGAAGAAAGGGAATGTTACAAGAAGCATCTTGATGATGCATTGGATGTCGCATGTCTTATGCTAATAGCCATGGAATCTGGGCTTCAGAAGCAACATGAGAACATGGGGGCGTTGGATATGATCGAACACCTTAAGATGCTCTTTGATGAGCAAGCAAGGCATGAGAGGTATGAGACCTCTAAGGCATTGTTCCAATGCAGGATGGCAGAGTCATCACCCGTGAGACCTCATGTGCTCAAAATGATTGGTTACATTGAGAGCCTTGAGGGTCTTGGTTTTCCTTTGCACAAGGAGTTGGCAGTTGATCTAGTCCTGCAATCGTTGCTGGACAGTTACAACCAATTTGTCATGAACTTCAATATGAATCATCTTGACAAATCATTGTCTGAGTTGCTTAACATGTTGGGAACAACTGAGCAACAAATGAGGACATACAAATCCAACATTTTGATGATTGGAAAAGGCAAAGGAAAGGGTAAAGCAAAGTTCAACAAGAAGAAGAAATGTGCCAAAAAGTTTGGTGCATGTGCATCTTCTTGTGACCACGTGCTGAAACCCAAGGGTGGTATTGCAAAGGAAGGACATTGTTTCCATTGCAACAAACCGGGCCATTGGAAGTGCAACTGCCCTGTTTACCTTGAAGAGGTAAAGAAGAAGAAGGGAAGTGAGACTTCCACTTCAGGTATTTTCATTATAGAAGCTAATATCTCTATCTCTGCATCATGGGTATTAGATACCGGATGTGGTTCTCACATTTGTGTGAATGTGCAGGAACTAAGAAAGAGTAGGAGATTGGCGAAGGGTGAGAAAGACCTACGCATTGGAAATGGAGCAAGAGTTGCTGTATTAGCCGTAGGGACTTACTATCTATCTTTACCGAGTGGTTTGGTTTTAGAACTGGACGATTGTTATTATGTTCCTACCATAAGCAGAAATTTAATTTCTGTTTCTTGTCTGGACAAGAAAGGCTTTTCATTTGTAATAAAGAACAAATGTTGTTCTATTCATTTCAATGATATTTATTATGGTGGTGCATATTTGAGCAATGGTTTGTATGTTCTAAACCTAGAAACGCCAATCTATAACGTTAATATGAAGAAGGTTAGAATGAACGATTCTAATGAAACCTACCTTTGGCATTGTCGTTTGGGCCATATAAACGAGACTCGTATTGTTAAACTCCATAAATATGGACTTTTAGACTCATTTGAGACATGTGAGTCATGCTTATTAGGCAAAATGACGAAAGCTCCCTTTGTTGGTAAAGGAGAAAGAGCTTCGGACTTATTAGGTCTTATACATTCTGATGTATGCAGACCTATGTCTACACAGGCTAGAGGTGGTTTTCAATACTTCATTACATTTACTGATGATTACAGTAGATATGGCTATGTGTATCTAATGAGACACAAGTCAGAATCCTTTAAAAAGTTCAAAGAATTCAAGAATGAAGTACAGAATCAACTCGGTAAAAGTATTAAAATGCTTCGATCTGATCGAGGAGGTGAATACTTAAGCCGAGAATTTCTTGATCATCTAAAGCAATGTGGTATAGTATCACAGCTTACTCCACCAGGTACGCCTCAATGGAATGGTGTATCTGAAAGGAGGAATAGAGCTTTGTTAGAAATGGTTTGTTCTATGATGAGTCAAGCAGACCTTCCTTTTTCATTTTGGGGACATGCATTATTGAGTGCTGCTTTTACACTTAACCGTGTTCCATCGAAATCGGTTGAAAAGACACCATATGAGATATGGACCGGGAAGCGTCCCAATTTGTCTTTTATAAGGATTTGGGGTTGTGAGGCTTACGTGAGACGTGAAGCATCATATAAACTCGGCCCTCAATCCGAGAAGTGCCTCTTTGTAGGATACCCTAAGGAAACAAAAGGGTATTACTTCTATAATCCCACCGACCACAAAGTGTTTATTGCTAGGATTGCTATTTTTCTAGAAAGAGAATTTATTTCTAGAGGAATCAGTGGGAGAAAAATAGAACTCGAAGAAGTTCGAGATCTAGAGGCTGAGATGGAACAAGGACAGGAACCACAAGATGTTATGGATGAGAATCCTGTACCTATAACACATGGACCGCGTAGGTCGGATAGGATTCGATATGAGTGTAACGCCCCGAATTTTCATAATTTGATTGATTCGGGGCGTTACAATGAGCCTGAGAGATATGGATTTCTTATGACTCATACTGGAGATGTGATGCTCATAGATGAGGATGAGCCCACTTCCTATCAGCAGGCCATTACGGGTCCGGACTCCAAGAAGTGGCTAGAAGCCATGAATTCGAAAATGGAATCCATGTATGAAAACAAGGTATGGACCTTGGTTGATCCACCTGAAGGGGTAAAACCCATAGGGTGCAAATGGGTCTTTAAGAAAAAAACCGACATGGATGGTAATGTGATTACCTATAAAGGGCGATTGGTTGCGAAAGGTTTCAAACAAGTTCATGGTATAGACAATGATGAAACTTTCTCACCAGTTGCCATGGTTAAATCCATCCGGATTCTGTTGGCAATAGCGGCATACCATGATTATGAGATATGGCAGATGGATGTCAAAACCGCTTTCCTAAATGGAAATCTTTTTAGAGGATGTGTACATGACACAACCTGAAGGTTTTGTCGATCCAGAGAATGCTAATATGGTATGCAAGTTGCAAAGATCCATCTACGGGTTGAAGCAAGCTTCTAGGAGTTGGAATCTTCGTTTTAATGAAGTAATCAAAGAGTTTGGTTTCATTAAGAATGAAGATGAACCATGTGTTTACAAGAAGGTTAGTGGGAGCACTATTATTTTCTTGTTATTGTATGTTGACGACATTCTACTCATTGGGAATGATATTCCGACACTACAGTCTGTAAAGACTTGGTTAGGGAAGAATTTCTCGATGAAGGACTTAGGTGAAGCTGCCTATGTGTTAGGTATAAAGATCTATAGAGATAGATCCAAAAGGTTTCTCGGGCTAAGTCAGAGTACATATATTGACAAGGTGCTAAAGAGGTTTAACATGCAAGATTCCAAGAAAGGATTCTTGCCTATGTCACATGGCGTATTTCTCTCTAAGAATCAATGTCCTAGTACATCGAAGGAGAGAGAGCGGATGAGTAAGATCCCTTATGCTTCGGTAATAGGATCTATCATGTATGCCATGCTATGTACTCGACCGGATGTCGCTTATGCTTTGAGTGTCACAAGCAGATATCAATCTGATCCCGGTGAGAGTCACTGGACAGCGGTTAAGAACATCCTTAAGTACTTGAGAAGGACTAAGGATGCATTCCTTGTGTATGGAAGCGTTGATGAGCTTGTTGTAAAGGGTTACACAGATGCTAGCTTCCAAACAGACAGGGATGACTTCAGATCGCAATCAGGTTATGTGTTTTGTCTTGGAGGTGGTGCTGTATGCTGGAAGAGTTCTAAGCAAGAGACAGTTGCAGACTCTACAACCGAGGCTGAGTACATTGCTGCCTCAGATGCGGCGAAAGAGGCTGTTTGGATTAAGAAGTTCGTAACTGAACTTGGGGTGGTTCCTAGTATTGAGAGTCCGACTGAGCTCTATTGTGACAATAATGGGACAATCGCACAGGCTCAAGAGCCTAGATACCACCAGAGATCCAAACATATACTCCGACGCTATCATCTTATTAGAGAGATCATAGATAGAGGCGATGTCAGGCTGTGCAGAGTTCCCTCTAAGAACAATGTAGCAGATCCCTTGACGAAGCCACTCACGCAGCAGAAGCATGATGGTCATTGCGCATCCATTGGTATTAGATACATGGTTGATTGGCTTTAGTGCAAGTGGGAGAATGTTAGTAATATGCCCAAAAGCCAATCAATGGATGATTGTAGTCATGTATATACATTAAGGTTGTTCCAATAAATATGAGTATGAGATAATCGCTTGCACATATTTATAACCCTAGAATATTTTGTATTCTTAAATGTCTCTAGTCGATTATTATTATGGATGGGTTGTAATAATAAATTAAGACTAGCGTGTGTTGAGAATTATATGAGATATTAATTCTACATACGGGTACAAGTTAGAGAACTTGTGGACTGGACCGACCTACATAAGAACCCTACATGGAACGTTATATGATTGTCATTAGTGGTTCTTATATATATTATCCTTAGACCTGAGATCATCAAGGTTCCCAACATGTGAGTCATATACTTTGATATTATTCCTAGTCATCCGTAACTGGGTGGACTTAAGGGTAATCATTGGGTATATGATAAATGTGTAGTGGGTTTTGATTGATCAAGATGGGATTCGTCCGACCCATATAACGGGTATATTATCAGATGGGCCTCTTGATAGAGTTGAACTGTAAATGCATGGCCATGCTCAGATTATATGATATGGTGATATCATTAGGATCCGTTTTACACAGTTAACTCGGGGATCAAGAAACTATGATTAAACATATACGAGATTGACGTTTTCCATGTCTCGGTTTAATCTTGATAATGGGACGAAAGGAGGATGACATGTTCCGAGACATATAGAATCAGTACTGATCTTGTCGTTCGGGTAGCAATGATGTGTTGCTAGACGCCGCACTTTGCTTGTAATTGTAAAATGAGATTTTACAATTATTTCCGGACGTTACAAGTGCCTACAGGGTCACACACATAGAACCGTTGATTCAAGCAGGTGGTTGAACCATGGTTGGACCGGTTTGTGCTTGGTCCGTGGTCGTTTTGGGTTGGTTTGATTCAGTAATTGACAGAATGATTGGACCAAGTTAGTGCTGTGATGAGTGTTTGTACATTAGTGGAGACATGGTTATGTGGAGACATAATCATAAAAGATAATGGGCCATTATGTTGGCCATTATTCCATTGTCTCTTAGCACTAATTGAGGGAGAGTAATCTGATTACTCTTGACACTTCTCACTCTCTCTTGCATTCTGAATTCTGGGTTTTTCAGAGCAAGAAACACACACACATCTTCCTCTCTTCTTTGTGAAAGAAAGAGATACCATAAACACCACATATAGCTCCCGGAAATCCGTAGCTAGCACCACGGTTTGGGAGTGCTCCGGGGTTGGAGATTGTGAGACGATTCTGGCCGGTGATTGACGGTTCGTGTGGATACCGTAGAGGAGCAGGATATCCTTCCGGCTCTAGCTGATTCGGTTCTTCAGTCAGGTGAAAGATCCTAACCGTTTCAGGTATGATCGATTTTGTTCGGTGAGGTTGCTTCACTTGGATCCTCCAAGGTTTTCGGGTCTTTCCGCTGCACTTGATTGTCAAGTTTGCATGCCCGGTTACTTACAGCTTCCGCCCGAGACCGGCGGGGACACGGCCGACGAATGAACGAGGTGCTTGGGGAGGAGCGAGGAGGAGTGGAGGCGGTGGTGGGGGTTGTTGTTGTCGGAGCGGTGGAGAGGAGGTTTGAGGAGTAGGGGGAAGAGGAGAGGCGGGAGAGGCAAGGCTGGAGGATGAAGAAGGTGGTGGCAATGAGGACACCGACGAGGATGAAGAGGAGGCAGAGAGCCATCTTCACGAAGTGCTCCTCTTCTTCACTGTCGGCATCGACTGCTGCGACCCCTATCTGTGTGGGTTGAGATTCGAATCCCGAAGCAGCACGACGACAGTGCTGTGGGAGGCTAGGAGACAGCGCCGATGGTCGGAGCGATGGGTTTTATGACTCGCGGCTCCCGCTCTCGATCCGACCCCTCACGCAGCGACGGCGGCGGCATGAGTCGTGTGGTTGTGGCGGTGCTTGTGTCCACGCGCGGTGCGACGGCGGTTCACGATGTGTTTGGTGAAGGCGGCTCCTGTGTGGATTGTTGAAGAAGACGAAGCCAAGGGCTTCATCCTCGTCACGCCTGTTATTATTCCAAAAAAAAACGACAATTTTTTTCATGTGTTTCGGTTTGGGAATTTTTTATGAGATAAGTATAAGTCATTATTTTTAAAAAAATAAGATTAAAATATAAAAAAATTATAAAATTAATTAAAAATAAATGAATAAACTGACAAACTCTAAGAATTATAATTTTAAAAAACTGTAAATAAGTATAAATTTTATATATCTTTTTTCTAAAAATAAAATTGGAGTATTTGGAATGGTTAGACCCGTTACGGGTCGGTTTCTTAGTTGTTTCGGGTTGGAACTGGTGGAACCCGGGTGGAGTGAGACCTCAAATGATGTGGCCTCACACAAAATGGACAAGTGTCCCCGGCGACCCACCGATCACCGGAAGTACCGAAAACAATGAATCTTCCGAAGTACAGGTACAAAAAATCATGAAATTTTAGTACAAGTACCAAAATCCAAATTGAGGCCGAGTACAGGTACCAAAAAATCCTTTAATCCGTGATCCATATAAGGGAGTAACCACAAGATCCTCCTTGTACAATCTGAATTCCCATCAGGCTTTTCTATCACAAATTGAGCCCAAAAATATCAATGATGCTATTATTGATGAAAATTGGGTGATGGCTATGCAAGAAGAACTCAATCAATTTGAGAAAAGTGATGTTTGGGAATTAGTTCCTAGACGCACAAATTATCCAATAATTGGAACCAAATGGGTATTTAGGAACAAATTGGATGAGGCTGGAAATGTGACAAGGAACAAGGCAAGGCTTGTAGCACAAGGCTACAATCAAGAAGAAGGAATTGACTTTAATGAAACCTTTGCACCCGTAGCTCGCCTTGAGTCCATGAGCACTACAACAAAGCTTGATAAAGATGAATTCGGAAAAGATATGGGCATTAAGAAATATAAAGGTATGATTGGAAGTCTTTTCTGTCTTACTACATCTAGACTTGATATTATGTTTAGTGTGTGCTCGTTTTCAAGCATGTCCTAAAGAATCTCATTTGAGGGCTATTAAAAGAATTTTTAAATACCTAAATAGAACACCCTCTCTAGGTCTTTGGTATCCCAAGGTTGAATCTTTTAATTTAATTAGATATTCTGATGCTGACTTTACTGGATGCATGCTTGATAGAAAAAGTACTAGTGGGACATGTCAATTTTTAGGAAATTCACTAGTTTCTTGGCCTAGTAAGAAACAAAATTCTGTTGCTACATCAATAACCGAAGCTGAGTATGTAGCTGCAGGATCATGTTGTGCAAAACTTCTTTGGATGAAACAAACTTTACTTAGACTATGATTTGAAGTTTGATGCCATACCAATTTTATGTGAGAGAAAAACAGTTTGGCATCTGAGACGCTAAATTAGCTTTTAATCAACAAGGCTAATTCAAAACAAAATCCCCCCCCCCCCTCTTAGCGACTTTTGGGCCAACACATTCAAATAAATCCTTAAGAAAAAAAATTCCAATCATTATTCATATATTAGATTCTTTAAATAATTATTTTATGATTAATGTAACAACTGAAAATAAAGAACAAAAAAAATTTATGGTATCTGAAATTCTTGACTTTGATTTATTTTACTAGCAAAAATTTATTTTATTACAAAATAAATATTTAATTTTTCAATATTAATAAAATTAATATTATAGTATAATCAATCAAACATTATGACATAGTCATCATATAACTTTTTTTTTGTCACACAATGAATTTTAATAGTTCATAATTTTCTCATATTTCTTAAAAGTCATGATATATTATTTATATTATATTAAATTATTTTATATTTTATATTTTTTAATTTTTATTATTTGCCTATCTATTTTTTTATATTAATATTTAGCATAAGGTAATTCTCTCAATTTTCTATTTTATTTTATGAATGTTAATATTATACAAAATTTTTCTAGACATCTTTGCCTTTATATGAATTTTAAAATTGTTTACAATGGTTACATCTTTTATTTTACAAATTTTTTATATAAATAATTTGTTGAATTATTTTATGAGAAATGATATTTTCAATAGATTAATATTAATTATATATTTATTTCTGTTTCTTCCTTTTCCTTTATATGACTAATTTTAGAAAGACATTGTGTAGGAATAAATAATATATAATTTATATATATTATATATATATATAATTTCACCATTTATGTAGGTTCTATACTATGAATTTTTTGTTTATTCAATTTTATTAGAAAACAAATTCTAAATTTTAAAGTTTGTAAAAATTTATGCCAATAAATGTTTTAAATATTTTAAATATCTTAGATATTTTTATTTATTTTTCAAATTATATATCTTTTTATATTAGTATCCATAACAATTCAATATTTTCTTACAATAAATTTTTTTTTTAGGATAATGGATAATTTTTATGCTTGCTTACTTTATTTATCATCTAATAAATAAATTTTTACTTTATTTCCTGAAACACCCCGACCCAAATTTACCCTACATACAGTATTTACCGAACAATAGTGCCGACATGTGGCACAGACAGTAATTACAACAGGAAAATCCGGCACAACGGCTCAAAGATAATATCATAACACTCGACTTCAGAAATCTCAATAACAACATTAGCACAGCAGAAGCATTTATATTCTTATAAACAACATATGCAAAACTCCATATGCGAATTAATGGATCCGAGTCCAGCCCGAGTGTACACAGCAGCCTGCCCCGTACGTTCCTGTACCACAAACAACTCTTCCTACGGGATGAAATCCCGCAGGCGAATGGTGAGTCCGAAGTGCTCACCGACGAAGGATAAACAAAGATATGCAGTCAACCATAATACTTTCGAAGTAAAAACAGACAAACACAACACAAAGATTCTACCAAAACACAACTGAGCCAAGACCAAAAGAATGTTTATTATTATTACCAATTTTATCTTCCGGCCCCGTCACTGGACAACTAGGATCGTACCTAGTTATTAACTAATTCTGGATGCCAGGCCAAATCACAATCCGGGATCAACATCCCAATCACAACCAATCCGGGATCAACATCCCAATAACAACAAATCCGAGATCAACATCCCAATAACAACATCATCCGGGATCAACATCCCCAACAACCAAACCAAACCGGCCATGACACCACAGAACTAGCCTCTAACCATCTAGTCGCACCACTACTTTCCACATGACAATTATATCATCATCTCAAATTCAACTCAGTTTCATTACCCTATCCTCAATTATCCAACTTTCCATTATTTCAGATTATACCACAGTCCAAACCAACAACAGACTCATAACGTCAATTAATCACAATTAACAATTCAGCATTATTCTCAACACAATATCCACAAGTCTAAACACGATCCAACAACAGCATCAACAATTTCCATAGCAATCAAGTAACAGTCAATAATCATTTTAGCAGTTCAATCAAACAACAAAAATACACACACAGTATTACGGGCACATATCCAAGGTTGTCCATCCTCACCTGATGTGTCTTTGAAACTGCTATCCTGTCAAACCTCGATACCCTATATGTATATATAGGAACACAATAATCACTTATAATGCACAACAAAATAATTATGCATGATACCGGTTTAACTGTTATTAGACGGCTTATCTGTTCATGATTATGCATGATACCAAACAGTTCTTCCAACTTGGTGGTAATTAATTTATTCTAACTATTATATCAAGTATACTGGATTTAAATAAAAAACCGAAACCGAGCGTCCAAGCCGATATCCCGGCCCTTAGGTCGCTTATGGCAAGAAACTATGTATATAAAAATTCGTTGTATAAATCATATAGAGGGAAATAGAACAAATTATGGCCCGTAAAATACTCGTAACTTTTTTAATAATACGAAGTAGATAATATTTATAAATAATATTCCCGTTAGTAAACCGTTAAATAGAAAATATTGTCAATGGTAAGAAATCATTATAGTCGGGATACGGTATAAGTAAACATTTGGAAATATACATATATATCCGATAACTTTAAATAGAGTGTAAGCGGTAACATAAATTAGTGGTCGAAATATTATAACCTTTAAAGTCTTAGATAAATAGTCAAAATAATATTACCACTTATTATGTTAACATAATATTTACGGTAAATTAATGAAGCATAGTTTAGTCGTAAAATAAACTCTATACTGGTTATATACAAGTCTTATAAATACATATTTAAATCCAAAAATAATATTGCTTTTAATTTACAATTTAAATTATTAACTACTTAATCATATATATGGCCAAGAATATATATAATTAAAATTCATAAATAATTATGGCCAGATATTATTTAGCCAACAAAAATACTGATAGTAATATATATATAAGAATTAAATTGATAAAGAAAATAGGGTATGGGCCTATTATCATTTAGCCCAGAGGAATGGTAATTAAACGTATTAGAAACGTAATAATCTTAACTCAATTAAAACATAATTAAGAAACTAAGCTCAGGGGACCATCACTTGCGTTTAGTCCAACGGAGAAAATAAAGAAACAACTTCGAATTAATAGCGTAATTAAATTTGGATAATATGGGCCTTTAATTATATTTATCCCAATTTTAATAAATAAAATGAGAATCGGAATCAATGGGCCTTTTACGAGCCCAGGTAAACGTAAATAAAATTAGAACTGGAAATTAAAATACGGTGGCCTTTTTAATAGCCCAATCGGAGAATTAAGCATAAATTAAATAAATGCATAAAGAAAATAAATTAAGCATCATTCTCGATTACTGTTCACCTGCGAGAAGACCGAACCAGTTCAACCACCAAGACAACACTCCCGCCGTCAGTAGACACACCTTCCCCACGGCAATGTTCTGGTGACCGGTGTTCCACCATACAATCGAGTCCACCATCCAGAATAGTCCAACCCACAACCATAACAGCAACGTCAACGCCATATCCATCTCGGCAGTAACCAAACACAGACCCACACCACCAAACAAAACAATTAACACGGATCCGAAACAACAAGACCCGATTGCCACAATCCAAACACAAATCGGGTTAAAAGGAAAGAAACTGTGGAAGAGAAAGAGGCGTCACCGGGTCTTACCACTCAACTCTGTCGGCGATGGTGACAACAGTTCGCGGTGGCTCCCAAAGGCTGCAACCGTGTGCGTTGCAGAGGAGAGGGGGTCGGTGTATGGGTTGGCACGGCGAGGAAGAAGGGTAAAGGAGGTGAGGAAGAAGCGGGCGGCGACGTGGAGAGACGGCTAGGTGCGGCTGCTGGGTTGGCGACGCGGCAGTGGCTCGTGCGACTGTGTGACGCAAGCAAGGGGAGGCGGATCCGAGTCTGGTCTTCTTCGTCCAAGGATGGTGGCGGCGTCTTGCAGCGGCAACAGGGGCGGTGAGGAGGAGAAGAGATCGGCCTCCTGTGCACGGCAGTCTCGAGCTCGTCTTGGGGGTGGTGGCGGCGTCGACAACGAAGGGAGGAGGTAGGAGGAGTGAAGAAGATGGATTTTGGCAGGGAAGAGGAAGGAGAAGAGGGGAGGAGAAAGGGAGAGAGGAGGGAAAAAGGAAGAAGGAGGAGGGGTTTCAGTGAAGGGGTGGAGGAATTATAGGAGATGAAATGAAGAAAAAGACGTGGAAAAAAAAGAAGAGTAGATGGAAAGGAAATGGGTGGGGGCCGGATGAAGAAAAACGAAAAAGGAAGAGAGAGTGGAGGAAAAAAAAGAAAAGAATGAAAAGAAAAGGTAAAAGGAAAAGAGGGATGGAAAACTGGTGTTGTCGGGCAAAATCAGTGTGTCTTGCCGACACACAAAACGGCGTCGTTTTGGACGTCCACAAGCACCAGTCAACACCTTAGCCAAAACGCAGCTCTCCTTGTGTTTTGTGTTTTGGCTTAGCCAAAACTACGTCGTATCGGTCGAAACTACACTAAACCTTGTGTTTTGGCTTAACCTTTGAAATCATATGCATTATTAGATATGTTCAGATTCTTTTAAAAATTAAAATAAACTCCAAAGATGAATTTTCTTTTCAAAACATAATTGATAAATCAATGCAACATAAATATCATAGCGTAATAATAATAATATTTCAACTAATGTTGATTAGGAAAATAATAATAATAATGATAACAATAATAACAATAATAATATTTTTTTTAGAGTAGTAAAAATAATGGAAATTGACTCGGATTGGTAAAATTTTTAATTAACAGCGATAAAATTTTATTAACCACCGTAAAAGTCAAAACAGCTTGGTAAAAATCACGAAAATTTTCCCCGGGTCGTTACGTTCTACCCTCCTTAAAGGAATTTTGTCCTCGAAATTCACACCGTAATCCACCAATTCCATAAACATATATATAGTTATCATGATCATCAATCCTTCCACAAATCATCAAATACGTGAACTCCAAATCATCACCCATGAATCACAATTAAATTTTCCAATAAATTTTCCAGATTATAACCCCCGAACCATGTCGATCTTTACCTCAAAATTTATTACATAATTATCCGTCAAACAATATATATATATATATATATATATATATATTTATTTTTATTTTTAATTTTTTTAATTACTTCTCCCAAAACATGTCGATCAGTACTCCAAAATTTATTACTAACATAATCATCCATCAAATAATATTTGTCTTCTAAATCCACCGAAACTAGCAAAGATCATAACTTCGATTATAGCTCTTTAAATATTCCATCAAATCATCAAATCATCAAACCCCACTTTTCAAAAGAACAGATCGCCTCTGACATCAAGAATTCCATGAACACTAATCCAATTCTCAAATCAAGTTATCACATCATAAACAACTTTAGTACCCAAAAATCATCAAATCATCAACCCATTTCTTAAAGAAAATCAAATCATTTCCAAAATCATAAAATTTCCAAGAATATCAACCAATCCTCAACTCAAATTATCATGTCATAGACAAAGCAGTAACCAAAAGTAATCAATTTATCACGTCATAATCAAAACAGTACTCAAAAATCATCATTTCCCACTTCCTCAAGGTCATATAATATCATACCATCACTTAAAGATATAAAAACCTAAACCCATAATTAAATCTTACTTGTTCTGTCGATACTTCCGATACACGGGTACAACAAGATTGACTTCTTGCCTTCTCAAGATCCCTTTATCTCACTGTTCTTCCCGGGCAATGACCATGTCTGAACTTTATAATAAAATCTTTAAAAAATGTTCCATCATCAAATCATAATAGTCAAATAAAACTTCCCAAAACAGCAGTTCCACCTTATAAACATATTTAACCCACAACCTAAGCTGTAAATGTCATTTGTCAAACTCAGCCTTTAAAAACTTTTCTTTCCAAAACTTTGGATCAACAAAACAACAGTATTGTAAAGAACTGAAGTACGGTTACTTATCGTTCAAATGTATTTATGAGAAAGAATAGTCACATGTGAATGTTCGGCAGCAAGCTGGCGTCCCTCGACTCGATCCATTATGCACTAACCATATGAATATGTATGCAATCATGATGATCATGTGGAGCGAGCTATGCACATCAAATAAGCACATTAAACAAGCACAGTAAACACCCTAGGACCTACCGCCCGCTCCGCTACCAAAATGAAACACCCCGACCCAAATTTACCCTACATACAGTATTTACCGAACAACAGTGCCGACACGTGGCACAGACAGTAATTGCAACAGGAAAATCCGGCCCAACGGCCCAAAGATAATATCATAACACCTGACTTCGGAAATCTCAATAACAACATTAGCACAGCAGAAGTATTTATAATCTTATAAACAACATATGCAAAACTCCATATGCGAATTAATGGATCCGAGTCCTGCCCGAGGGTACACAGTATCCTGCCCCGTACGTTCCTGTACCACAAACAATTCTTCCTACGGGATGAAACCCCGGAGGCGAGGGGTGAGTCCGAAGTGCTCGCCGAGGAAGGATAAACAGAGATATGCAGTCAACCATAATACTTTTGAAGTAAAAACAGACAAACACAACACAAAGATTCTACCAAAACACAACTGAGCCATGACCAAAAGAATGTTTATTATTATTATCAATTTTATTTTCCGGGCCCCGTCAGTGGAAAAGCTAGGGTCGTACCTGGTTATTAACTAATTCCGGATGCCAGGCCAAATCACAATCCGGGATCAACATCCCAATAACAACAAATCCGGGATCGACATCCCAATAACAACATCATTCGGGATCAACATCCCCAACAACCAAACCAAACCGGCCATGACACCACAGAACTAGCCTCTAACCATTTAGTCGTACCACTAGTTTCCACGTGACAATTATATCATCATCTCAAATTCAACTCAGTTTCATTACCCTATCCTCAATTATCCAACTTTCCATTATTTCAGATTATACCACAGTCCAAACCAACAACAGACTCATAACGTCAATTAATCACAGTTAACAGTTCAACATTATTCTCAACACAATATCCACAAGTCTAAACACGATCCAACAACAGCATCAACAATTTCCATAGCAATCAAGTAACAGTCAATAATCATTTCAGCAGTTCAATCAAACAACAAAAATACACACAGTATTACGGGCACAGATCCAAGGTTATCCATCCTCACCTGATGTGTCTCTAAAACTGCTATCCGGTTAAACCTCGATACCCTATAGGTATATATAGGAACACAATAATCACTTATAATGCACAACAAAATGATTATGCATGAAACCAGTTTAACAGTTATTAGACAGCTTATCTGTTCATTTTATTTTCTCCATAGTTATCTTATTTCCAAAGAGTTCTTCCAACTTGGTGGTAAATAATTTATTCCAACGGTTATATCAAGTATACTGGAATTAAACAAAAAACCGAAACCGAGCGTCCAAGCCTTCCGGCCCTTAGGTCACTTATGGCAAGAAAGTATGTATATACAAATTCGTTGTTGATGCAAACAAGCAAGCACCAAGTGGAGCTGATGATGGAGATGGCGCCATTAGCTTGCCTCAAGGTCCAATCACAAGAGCTAGGTCAAGGATGATCAAGAATCAACTCTTACAATATGTTCAATCCATAATGAATCAAGAGTTGCAAGAAGATGCCATGATCAAGCTTGGAGAGAAGCTGAAACTGCAGGCCATTAATTTGCTGTCAATTAAGGGGTAATTGACTCAAGAGCAAGGTGGGGCCCAGTCGACATCAGCCTAGCCATGTGGGGCCATGTCGACATATCTGTTCTTTATTTATTTCATTGTTGCCGAAATATATAATTAAAACAATATAAATTTCGGCAAGTCTTTTTATGTTGGGTCAAGTCCATTAATTAATTGAGTTGATTAATTTTGGGCTTAAGTTATTTTGGGTTTTAATTGTAAAGGTTTTAATTAGTGTCCAAGTTATGTGGGCTCAATTAAAAACCTAGTCTATTTAGGATTATGAAGTCGGCAACCCTAGGGAATAAATCAAATCCTATTTGACCTAGGTTAGTTGTTGTGGCCGACTTAGGGGAGGAGGTGGCCGACTTGGGGTTAGCCTAGTTTAGTATAAATAGGACCTTATGCTTTATAATTAACACACATTGAGATTTGAGAATAAAAGTTTGAGGTTTTTATTACCTTGGTTATTTGCAAGTAGAATTAATTTCTTCTTGTTTATTTTAGGGATTGTGTTTACTTATCAAGTAATTGAATTGCTTGTGGCGTTTACAAGATTCCTTGTGTTTATTACTCTATTATTGCTTAACGCCTTTGTTGTGTTTTGAGGTGATAGAGGTAATCACTAAAGCTTTTGGTTGAATTGATTTCTGATCTTGGTGACTCGATTGAGTCGGAGGTGCTATCTAGCTTTGTTCTGGTAGTGTTTGCCGTATCATCTTGGTAGCGGAGCCTAGGTATCAATTTCAACTACGTATCCCTTTACTTTCTGCAATTTAATTTTCTGTTCTTAGTGTTTTTTGGGTGTTGCCGAAATTGTTTAAAAAAAAAAAATTTCGATTTCTTTTCTTTTTATTGTGGTAGTAATCGATTTCAGTTAGTATAATATATATAAAAAAAAGAAGTTGCTGCGATTGTGTGTGTAGTCGATTTGGTGGAGTATTGGAATTTCTTGGTTGGTTGTTATTCTGTTGATTATGGAATCGATTTGGTGGCAGCAAATAGTTAAAAAAAAATTGAAATCAACTTGGTGATTGAAGGAATTCGGCAAGTGTTGTTTTGAATTGCAGGAATTTGCTTGATTGGGATACTTTTCGTGGGTTGTTAGGGTATCTAGTTGGGTAAATTTCTTTGATTCTGCTTATTTGTTGTGTTCTTTTATTCGGCTTATCTAAATTAAGCAATCTTTGTGTCTTATTGTTCAATTACTATAATATTCTTCACATACATTATCTTGTTCTTGTGTGTGACTATCTTTTCTTTCAGGAGTTAACTTGCCTCTAGAATCGAATTGTCTTTCTTCTTGATTAGGAATTCGTTGACTCTTTCTTGAAGTGTTGCAGGTTGTTTATTATTTGATAAGATTTACTAGTCCCAAAAAATAAACAAAGTGAGATTTCAGGAGAGGTAAAAGGCGAGTGTTCCATCAATTTCCACGAGAGACAAACACGAGGGATACACGTGAGGAGCTTTTATTACTAATCAATTTCTTGCAGGCATCATGTCTGGAGGGAGTAATACTGGTGAGGGGATGCCCGTAACCATGGAGACCATAGAAAGATTATTTCAGCAACTTGCTGAGGTGAATGCTAAAATGGATCGGCAAGCACAAACCATTCAAGAGCTCTCTGCCGCAAGGATGGTGCAACAAGGGGATGAATCAGCTATTAATCAACCCCCACGCAATCAACTAGTTAGGGAGGAGCCCCAGGTTATTGTAGATGACTTTGAGGAAGCTAATCGCCCTGCTGCTAGAGTGCGACAACCCCTTCCACCGCCTAGGGGAGGAGGAGTGCATCTACCACCACCAAGAAGAGGTCAAATCTATGAAGAAGTTGACAAAGAGGGCCGAGGGTATGGTAGATATGGGAGACAAGAAAGAGACGACCGATGAGATTGTGGAGAGAATGATGTTAGGGGCATCAAGTTTAAAATTCCTTCCTTCCAAGGAAAGGATGATCCGAAAACCTATCTTGAGTAGAAGAAGAAAGTGGAGCGCATCTTTTCATGCCACAACTATTTTGAAGAAAAGAAGGTACAACTAGCTGTGGTTGAATTTACTGACTATGCTTCGGTTTGGTGGGATAAATTTGAAGGTGACAGGTTGCGACTTAGGGAGGGTCCGATTGATAATTGGACGGAATTGAAGAGGATCCTAAGGAAGCGATTTGTTCCCCGATCCTTCTATAGGGAACTACATCAAAGACTTCAAACATTGCGCCAAGGATCTAGAAGCATTGATGAGTACTACAAAGAGATGGAGAAGCTCATGATCCAAGCAAATCTTGATGAAGATAGGGAAACCACGATGGTGAGATTTCTTGCTGGGATGAATAAAGAAGTGGCTCATCTTGTTGACTTGCAAAATTGCTTAGACATGGAGGAGATGGTGGCGACGGCCATCAAGATAGAGAAACAATTGAAACAATACACACCAAGGAGTTCTTATTCTGCTCCTTCTTCATCCAATTGGAATTCAAGATGGTCTGCGAGAGATGGGAAGCAATAAGAGAAGCCAAAGGAGGTGTAAGCTAAGGTTGCCAAATTCAAGGCACCCTCTACTACACCAAACAAGCCGAATGCTACCCCTACGAGGCAAATCAAATGCTTCAAGTGCTTGGGACTTGGACATATTGCATCTCAATGTCCAAACAAAAGGGTGATAATTGCTCGAGGTTATGAGTTCTTTTCTGATGATGAAGAGGAAGAAGCCGACCCTGCACTACAAGATATGCCCGAGTTGGAGGATGTTCCCAAGTATGTAGCTGATCTTGAGGAGATTCCATGAAGGTTGAATCTTACAAGGCGAGTTCTTAGTGCTCAAGATAAGGAAGAAGGGAATGAGCAAAAAGAAAATATTTTCTAAACAAGATGCCTTGTGAATGACAAAGCTTGTAGTGTAATCATTGATGGTGGGAGCTGCACCAGCGTTGTGAGCACTATGCTTGTGGAGAAGATGGGATTGGAATGGCAAAAGCATCCACGACCATATAAGCTACAATGGCTTAATGACATGGGAGAAATTTGAGTAAACAAGCAGGTTTATCTTTTATTCTCCATTGGTCGATACTATGATACTGTTTTGTGTGATGTTGTTCCAATGCAGGCAAGTCATATCTTGCTTGGGAGGCCGTGGCAGTATGATAGGCGCGCAGTGCATGATGGGTTTAAGAACATGTATTCTTTTACCATGGGAGAAAGGAGAGTATCACTTGCACCATTGCCTCCAAAGGAAGTGTATGAGGATCAAGTGTTCCTAAAGAAAAGCATGGAGGAATGGCAAAGGGAGAAGGATGCCGCCACTACCAATGGTGAGGACGAGAGGATGACTGAGAGTCATGCAAAAGGAGGGGAAAAGAAAGAAAAAGAGAGAGAAAAAGGAGAAGGTGTTGTCGACACCAAAGAGAGAAAAAAAGAGGGAAGGAAGAAACAAAATTTCTATACATCTATGGAAGAGTTGAGGGTAGCCTGTGAAGAAAAGAGGGGAGTGTTAGTACACTTATTCAAGGGAGCTTATTTTAATCAGGCTGACCTTAACCCCGACTTGCTTAGTTGTGTTGTTACTCTTTTGCAGGATTATGCGGATGTTTTTCCGGAGGAATTACCGAGGGAGTTGCCGCCTTTAAGGGGCATTGAGCATCAAATTGATTTCATTCCCGGTGCTCAAATTCCTAATCGGCCAGCATATAGGGCCAATCCGGAGGAGACAAAGGAGATACAAACACAAGTCGAGGACTTGTTGTCTAAGGGGCTGATTCGTGAGAGCCTCTCTCCTTGTGCGGTACCTGTAATTCTAGTGCCGAAAAAGGAGGGAACATGGCGCATGTGTGTTGATTGTCGCGTCGTTAATAAAATAACGGTAAAGTATCGCCATCCTGTTCCTAGGTTAGATGATATGCTTGATGAATTACATGGTGCATGCATATTTACTAAGATTGATCTCATGAGTGGATATCATCAAATTCGCATGAAAATTGGAGATGAATGGAAGACTGCATTTAAAACTAAGTATGGGTTGTATGAATGGCTGGTGATGCCTTTTGGGTTAACTAATGCACCTAGTAATTTTATGCGATTAATGAATCATGTCTTGTGCAATTTCATTGGAAAGTTTGTTGTTGTGTACTTTGATGATATTCTGATCTATAGCAAGAATGTTGATGAGCATATGGAGCATCTTAGGCTAGTGTTGGATGCACTTAGGGCTGAAAAGTTATTTGCTAAGCTTAAAAAGTGTACATTCTGCATGGAACGTGTTGTCTTTCTTGGATATGTTGTTAGTGCTAATGGGATAGAAGTTGATCAAGAGAAGGTAAGAGAAATAAGGGAGTGGCCGACTCCTACTTCCATCTTTGAGGTAAGATCTTTTCATGGACTTGCTAGTTTTTATAGGAGGTTTGTGAAAGATTTTAGTACTATTGCTGCTCCTTTAAACGAAATTGTTAAAAAGGAAGTTGGATTTAAGTGGGGTGATGCATAGGCGCTGGCATTCACGACTTTAAAGGATAAATTATGTTCTGCTCCTATTCTTAAATTGCCTGACTTTGATTCTACTTTTGAGATTGAGTGCGATGCCTCTAGCATAGGTATAGGTGCTGTTCTTTTGCAGGAAAAGAAATCTATCGCTTATTTTAGTGAGAAGCTGAAGGGTGCTCAACTCAATTATTCCACCTATGACAAGGAGCTTTATGCATTGGTGAGAGCACTACAAACATGGCAGCATTACTTATGGCCCAAAGAATTTGTGATCCACAGTGATCATGAGAGTTTGAAGTATTTGAAGGGCCAAGGTAAGCTGAATAAGCGGCATGCCAAGTGGTTGGAATTCATTGAGACATTCCCTTATGTGGTGCGCTACAAGCAAGGTAAGGATAATGTGATTGCTGACGCATTATCTAGGAGGTATGCTCTAATCTCTTCTCTTAGTTCTAAATTGATTGGATTTGAGTATATTAAGGATTTGTATAAATCTGATCCTGACTTTGCTAATGTGTATGATGCATGTGAACAATCTGGTTTTCAAAAGTTTTGTAGAGATAATGGGTATCTATTTCGTGAGAATAAACTTTGCATTCCTGCTTGTTCTATGCGTGAGCTTTTGGTTAGGGAATCTCATGATGGTGGCTTGATGGGTCACTTTGGTATTGCTAAAACCCTTGACATTCTGTAGGAACACTTTTATTGGCCTAATATGAAGAAGAATGTTGAGCAGGTTTGTAATGGGTGTGTTACATGTCGACACGCCAAATCTAGGGTGCAACCTCATGAGTTGTACACTCCTTTACCTATTCCTGATGTTCCTTGGACTGATTTATCTATGGATTTTGTGGTTGGTTTACCTAGGACACGGAAAGGTCGTGATAGCATCTTTGTTGTTGTTGATAGGTTTAGTAAAATGGCTCATTTTATTGCTTGTCATAAAACTGATGATGCTTCACATGTTGTTGATTTGTTCTTTAGGGATGTAGTTCGTTTGCATGGAATTCCTAGGACAATTGTTTCTGATAGGGATACTAAGTTCTTAAGTCACTTCTGGCGAGTTTTATGGAGTAAGTTAGGGACCAAGTTGTTGTTTTCTACTGCTTGTCATCCTCAAACTGATGGTCAAACTGAAGTGGTTAATAGAACTTTAGGATCTTTATTGCGTGCTGTAGTGGGCAAAAACTTGAAAACTTGGGAAGATTGTTTG
>JAKUCV010005743.1:19614-59537 GCA_028386065.3 Turnera subulata | reverse complement strand
CTTTAGGGATTGTGTTTACTTATCAAGTAATTGAATTGCTTGTGACGTTTACAAGATTCCTTGTGTTTATTACTCTATTGTTGCTTAACGCCTTTGTTGTGTTTTGAGGTGATAGAGGTAATCACTAAAGCTTTTGGTTGAATTGATTTATGATCTTGGTGACTCGATTGAATCGGAGGTGCTATCTAGCTTTGTTCTGGTAGTGTTGCCGTATCAATTGTATAAATCATATAGAGGGAAATAGAACGAATTATGGCCCGTAAAATACTCGTAACTTTTTTAATAATACGAAGTAGATAATATTTATAAATAATATTCCCGTTAGTAAACCGTTAAATAGAAAATATTGTCATTGGTAAGAAATCATTATAGTCGGGATACGGTATAAGCAAACAATTGGAAATATACATATATATCAGATAACTTTAAACAGAGTGTAAGCGGTAACATAAATTAGTGGTCGAAATATTATAACCTTTAAAGTCTTAGATAAATAGTCAAAATAATATTACCACTTATTATGTTAACATAATATTTACGGTAAATTAATGAAGCATAGTTTAGTCGTAAAATAAATTCTATACAGGTTATATACAAGTCTTATAAATACATATTTAAATTCAAAAATAATATTGTTTTTAATTTACAATTTAAATTATTAACTACTTAATCATATATATAGCCAAGAATATATATAATTAAAATTCGTAAATAATTATGGCCAGATATTATTTAGCCAACAAAAATACCGATAGTAATATATATATATAAGAATTAAATCGATAAAGAAAATAAGGTATGGGCCTATTATCATTTAGCCCAGAGGAATGGTAATTAAACGTATTAGAAACGTAATAATCTTAACTCAATTAAAACGTAATTAAGAAATTAAGCTCAGGGGACCTTCACTTGCGTTTAGTCCATCGGAGAAAATAAAGAAACAACTTCTAATTAATAGCGTAATTAAATTTGGATAATATGGGCCTTTAATTATAATTAGCCCAATTTTAATAACTAAAATGAGAATCGGAATCAATGGGCCTTTTACGAGCCCAGGTAAACGTAAATAAAATTAGAACCGGAAATTAAAATACTGTGGCCTTTTTAATAGCCCAATCGGAGAATTAAGCATAAAGTAAATAAACGTATAAAGAAAATAAATGAAAACATAATTGAAATAATCAAAGGATATAAATTAAATAAAAGCAGAATTAGTAAATTAAATAACAAAAGCATAAATTAAATAAAAGTACAATATAACAAAAACCATAAATTAAGTTATTCCATTTTAAATACGTTTAAGGTCCGGGTCCGTTTAATATCGTTCGGATTCGATAAAAATGCATGAAGGGTCCAAGGCTCGGGTTTTTACCCAAAGGTTCATTTCCGAGCTCGCCGGAAAATTCCCGAGGCTGCCGGAAACTCGCCGGATTCCGGCCAAAAGTACTGTTCACAGACATCATTCCCGATTACTATTCACCTGCAAGAAGACTGAACCAGTTCAACCACCAAGACAACACTCCCGCCGTCAGCAGACACACCATCCCCACGGTAATGTTCTGGTGACCGGTGTTCCACCATACAATCGAGTCCACCATCCAGAATAGTCCAACCCACAACCATAACAGCAGCGTCGACGCCATATCCATCTCGGCAGTAACCAAACACAGACCCACACCACCAAACAAATCAATTAACACGGATCCGAAACAACAAGACCCGATTGCCACAATCCAAACACAAATCGGGTTAAAAGGAAAGAAACTGTGGAAGAGAAAGAGGCGTCACCGGGTCTTACCACTCAACTCCGTCGGCGATGGTGACAACAGTTCGCGGTGGCTCCCAAAGGCTGCAACCGTGTGCGTTGCAGAGGAGAGGGGGTCGGTGTATGGGTTGGCACGACAAGGAAGAAGGGTGAAGGAGGTGAGGAAGACGCGGGCGACGACGTGGAGAGACGGCAAGGCGTGGCTGTTGGGTTGGCGACGCGGCGGTAGCTCATGCGACTGTGCGACGCGAGCAAGGGGAGGCGGAACCGAGTCGGGTCTTCTTCGTCCAAGGACGGTGGCGGCGTCTTGCAGCAGCGACAGAGGCGGTGAGGAGAAGAAGAGATCGGCCTCCTGTGCACGGCGGTCTCGAGCTCGTCTTGGGGGTGGTGGCGGCGGCGTCGTCAGCGAAGGGAGGAGGTAGGAGGAGTGAAGAAGATGGATTTTGGCAGGGAAGAGGAAGGAGAAGAGGGGAGGAGAAAGGGAGAGAGGAGGGAAAAAGGAAGAAGGAGGAGGGGTTTCGGTGAAGGGGTGGAGGAATTATAGGAGATGAAATGAAGAAAAAGACATGGAAGAAAAAGAAGAGTAGATGGAAAGGAAAGGGGTGGGGGCTGGATGAAGAAAAAAGAAAGAGGAAGAAAGAGTGGAGGAAAAAAAAAAACAAAAGAATGAAAAGAAAAGGTAAAAGGAAAGGAGGGATGGAAAACTGGTGTTGTCGGGCAAAATCAGTGTGTCTTGCCGACACACAAAACGGCGTCGTTTTGGACGTCCACAAGCACCAGCCAACACCTTAGTCAAAACGCAGCTCTCCTTGTGTTTTATGTTTTGGCTTAGCCAAAACTACGTCGTATCGGTCGAAACTATACTAAACCTTGTGTTTTGGCTTAACCTTTGAAATCATATGCATAATTAGATATATTCAGATTCTTTTAAAAATTAAAATAAACTCCAAAGATGAATTTTTTTTTCTAAATATAATTGGTAAATCAATGCAACATGAATATCATAGCGTAATAATAATAATAATATGACAACTAATGTTGATTAGGAAGATAATAATAATAATGATAACAATAATAACAATAATAATATTTTTTTTAGAGTAGTAAAAATAATACTAAAAATAATGGAAATTGACTTGGATTGGTAAAATTTTTAATTAACCGCGATAAATTTTATTAACCACCGTAAAAGTCAAAACAGCTTGGTAAAAATCACGAAAATTTTACCCGGGTCGTTACATTTCCCATATAAATAGTATTTTGTTCACAAAATTCAATTAATATCATTTAAAGTGTAAATTAATTAATTTTCTCTATTTTGTTTACTTTTAAGGAGATATGATATTTTCATAAATTCTCTATTAACAATCAATTCTATTTTTTTTAGTAAAAGGACATCAATTATTTTAGAAATAAGTAAATTGGAGTTCACTTTTGTTAATTTTCAAATGGTCATATTGTGATAAATATTATTGAAACTTATAAATTACATATTTATCATTTAGATATATTTGTGCATTTTCATAATTATTATCTATAATCTATTTTTTCTCATTGTTTTATATTAGTACATTTAATATGAAATATACACCTTATTTTATAAAGAATATATCAATAATTTTAATTATTTTTACATGAGACATGATATTTTTTCAAAAATTATATTAATTTTATTTATTCTCTTCCTTCTCCTATTTTTTTCTTATGGATATCTTTTAGAATCTATTAAACATATTTTTTAATAAATTCTCTTTATACTTATTATTTTCTCTTGATATTTTTCTTGAGTTACTATTATTTTTTGACTTTATACTAATTATCTATTCATTCTCTTTTGAATATTTCTTTAAGTTTCGTATTTTTTTTTTTACTTTTATAAGATTATTGAAACGGTATAGAAAAGTACTTTCTTGCAAACTCATTCACTCATAATACATTTTTTTTGTTTTTTTAATTAAAAATTCAATATTTTCTTGCAACAAAAGAATTATTTAATAAGGATGGATAATTTTTATACTCTTTTGTCAGAGGCGGGTCACTCTCTTCATTTATTCAATGCTTTGGAAGAAGAGGAGCTGCAGACATGGAGAGCGCTTGGCATTGGCTCATTTCATGCTACGATGCCGTTTCCCTGTCTCTGGTTGAAGCAGGGATGAGACCCTATAGTCTCTATCCATTTCCGGCTCTTCCTCAATATTAGGATACTTGCTTATTTTATTTATCATCTATTAAATTAATTTTTACTTTATTTCCCATATGAATAGTATTTTTTTCTGAAAATTCAATTATTATAATTTAAAATGTATATTAATCAATTTTCTCCATTTTTTTATTTTTAAGGAGATGTGATGTTTTCTTAAATTTTCTATTAATAATGAATTCTATTTTTTTCTTTTTTTGTTAAAAAAAACATCAATTATTTTAGAAATAGGCAAATTGGAGTTCACTTTGATTAACTTTTAGATGGTAAGCTCAAACCTTTACAAGCTTTTCACAAGCTAAGCTCTAACCTACCCTCAAATATAATCCTAGACTTGAGTACCCAACAAAACTATACGAAGTCTTGCTTACAAAGTACTCCTTAAATGGATTTTGAATGTAATACAGAAACCAGATCTGAAACCACGAGTGTAAGCATAAAGTAAGAGCTCAGATTTTCACGAATAGCTGGAATAGTCTTCAAAGGTGTTTTGAGTCCTCTTTTATAACTCTAAGTTTGTGGGGAAAGTGCTGCAACGGCTCTTTGAGCCCTTAGTTGACTTCAGTTTTCATTTGGTTCATGTTGAGACCACTTCTTCATGTCAACTCCTTGGTTGCAAAGTATTGCCGAAAATGGAAGGCTTGGACCAACTTTATTAAGTGAAGTAGTTGAGAAAGAAAGTCTTCTACACACATTCTGGATCATTTCTCTTACTTGTTCACCAATCTTGGCCGTTGGGAGTAGACTTTAAATGCTCGGGAGGACAAAAACAAGTTACAGAAAGTTTGATGTGACAACCCGTTTTCATATGGTTGCATAAATGTCTCTAAATGTTACTCCTTAGCACTGAGAACCTTGCTCCTTAATACTCTTTGGGAAGTGACCTTAGAATCTTTGCAACCTTTTCTCTGTGAGTAATGACCTTTCCAAGTGTTGCAAGGTTGTTGCAAAGGATAGTGAAGCGAGTATCCGTCACCTGGATGGTTTCTCCAGGAACCATCTAGAATAGCTCATAATCCCTCATCAAGTGGTTGAGCCTTGATTCCTTGGCTTGGTTTGTGCCTTCATGAGTGACACATAGAAGCCCCCAGATATCATGAGCAGTTTTACAAGATCTGACTCTTTGAAACTCATTCTCACTGATTCCACATAGTAGAGCATTGTTTGCTTGAGCATCTAGCTTGGCTTTCTTCAATTCCTCTTCTGTTCAAAATTGTATGTCCTTCATAGGTCTACTGTAAGGATTCTGCGCAATATGCCACATCTCCAGATCCTTTCCTTGAAGAAAGATTTTCATCCTAAACTTCCAATAATCAAAGTTTGCCCCATAAAAGTAAGGTGCCTTGTTGACGTATCTAGCTTGGCTCTCTTCAATTCCTCTTCTGTTCAAAATTGTATGTCTTCATAGGTCTGCTGTAAGGATTTTGCACAATATGCTACATCTCCAGATCCTTTCCTTCAAGAAATATTTTCATCCTAAACTTCCATTAATCAAAGTTTGCCCCATCAAAGTAAGGTGCCTTGTTGACGTTTGTCCCCTCATAAGTCATGATCTTTGTCTCCGAATGTTACTCCTTAGCACTGAGAGCCTTGCTCCGCTACCAATTGTAGGTCCAAAAATGCCTAAGAGGGGAGGGGTGAATTAGGTTTTAAACTTTTTCAGGTTTAGAATGATATGGTTTTTGTGAAATCACACTCGGATTGGCAGATTCGATGTTTGAACAAATAAAACGAGTGAAGTAGGGAAGGAAAGCAAACACAAGGATTTTAGAGTAGTTTCCCCTCACCAGATACCTCCACTATCTAAAGGATCCTCCTTTATAAAATCAGCAGAAACGAATAATCATAGAGAAGAATACTTATAAGAACTCACGACATATATTTTTTTTTTGTAATTTATTATCAATAAGAACTGTGGAGAAAAATATCAATTTATAAATTTCTATTGCAAAACAAAAATCAATTCTAAACAATTTGTATCCGTTTTTTAAAAATATCAAAAAAAATCATGTTCTAAATCATATATAAGTTCTTCTCAAGTTAATGATTAATGTATAAGTCTTTATATATATTTTCTCAACAGCTACCAAAAATAAAAAAAAATATTTGAAAAAAACAATATAAATATGAAAAAAAACATTCGAAGAGTGAGTGAAAACTACGAATAAGAACAACGTCTACGAAAAAATAATCATTGAGAGGAATAATCATAAGAACTTATAGAGGATATGTTTTTAGTTTTATGGTTTATTGATACGGCAAAAACCCTAGAATCAGCACTAGAATCTCCACAGATCAGATTGTGGTCCCGACCTTCAATCTCAATCAAACTGATGCTATTCTCCACCCTTTATTCCTCCCAAATCAGCATGAAAGAAACAAGAAACTTCAAAAGCACAAAGATGGCGCCAATAATTTGAAACCCTAATCAGCAAGAGAAACAGAAATTAGCAACCAGGAATTTAGAAGCACGCCACAGAATTGTAATATGATAAGTAAATCTAAATCCTTAGAATAATCCAGGAGAATCAGCACTCCTGGGTTCCTAGAGCATTAGCACTCAAAGGAATTGTTTGAATCACTCAAACAGAAGAATTCTCAAAGAGAAACTTTCTTTTCATAAATTGTCAAAAGTCCCCCCAAAAAACATAAAAATATCATATTTATACTAGTTTTCTAACCCTAGGTCGTCCAAACCCTAGCTGCTAGGTTTAGGTGCTGAAACCCTAATTCTAATGGACTAGGTTTTTAATTGAGCCCACATAACTTGGACACTAATTAAAACCCTTACATTAATAACCCAAATAACCAAAGTCCACATTAATCAACTAATTAATAATGGACTTGACCCAAACGTAATAATAAAAATAAAGTCCAAGCTGAAATAATTAAAACAGATTAATTGTAAAATTTCGGCAACCCTAAATAAAACCCTAATGATATGTCGGCATGTCCCACAAGCTCTAGGCTGATGTCGACTGGGCCCACTAGTGCTCTTGAGTTAATTACTCCATAATCGACAGCAAATAAACGGGCTTTTGTTTTAGCTTCTCTCCAAGCTTAATCAGGATGTCTTCTTGCAGCTCTTTGTTCATGAATGCTTGAATGCGAATTAAGAGCTGATTCGTGAGCATCTTTGATCTTGCTCGTGTAATTGGACCTTGAAGAAGCACCAATGCGCCATCTTCCTCTCCAATGGTGCTAGAAGGTTCCTTATTTGCATCATTCCCTCCCTCCTCAAAAGGATTCGTCCTCGAATCTGAACCTGCAATATCAAAGGGAGAAAGATCAGCAACATTAAATGAAGCACTCACTCCATACTCACCAGGTAGATCAATCTTGTAGGCATTATCACTAATGCGTTCCAAGACTTGAAAAGGTCCATCCCCTCTTGCATCCAACTTGGATTTCCTTTGTTGAGGGAACCTCTCCTTCCTAAAGTGTACCCAAACCCAATCTCCAGGTTCACAGTGAACAACTTTGCGCCCTCTATTGACTCTTTGTGCCACCTTTAGGTTCTTGTTCTCAATGTGCTGTTTGGCCTTCTCATGAATAGATTTCACCAATTTAGCCCTTTGTTGTCCATTTGCATTGTCAATCTCTTTTAAAGGGATAGGCAACAAATCCAAAGGGGTTAGTGGATTAAAACCATAAATAATTTCAAAAGGCGAAAATCCAGTAGAAGAATGAATACTCCTATTATATGCAAACTCGACCATAGGTAACCATTCTTCCCAAGATTTCAGATTCTTACCCACAACAGCACGCAGTAGAGTACCTAAAGTCCTATTTACCACTTTTGTTTGGCCATCTGTTTGAGGGTGACAAGTAGTAGAAAACAACAAATTGGTCCCTAATCTACTCCAAAGTACACGCCAAAAGTGAGACAAGAACTTAGTCAGCCCACCACGAATCAAGATATCATCAAAGTAAACCACCACGAATTTTCCAATAAAAGATCTCAAAACATGGTTCATTAATCTCATGGAGGTACTAGGTGCATTAGTCAGCCCAAAAGGCATAACTAACCATTCATATAAACCATGTTTAGTCTTAAAAGCAGTTTTCCATTCGTCACCAATTTTCATCCTAATATGATGGTAACCACTCATAAGATCAATTTTGGAAAACAAACAAGCACCATGCAACTCATCTAGCATGTAGTTTAACCTAGGAATGGGATGGCGATACTTTACCGTTATTTTGTTGACTGCACGACAATCAACACACATACGCCAAGTTCCATCCTTCTTTGGAACTAGAATGACTGGCACAGCACAAGGACTCAAGCTTTCCCTGATGTGTCCCTTTTGTAGTAACTCATCGACTTGCCTTTGTAATTCCTTAGTTTCCTCAAGATTAGCTCTATAGGCATGTCGGTTAGGAATTTGGGCACCAGGCATGAAATCGATTTGGTGCTCAATGCCTCTAATAGGAGGTAACTCCTTAGGAAACACATCAGAAAATTCCTGCAAAACAGAAACAACACAACTAGGCAAACTGGGGTCAAGATCAGTGTTAGCAAAATAAGATTGTTTGTAATAAAGCATGACTAACACTCGTTTGTTCTCACAAGCTACCCTCATGTCCCTCATATTTGCATAGAAATTTTGTCTCTTTTTCTCTTTTCTCTCTTTAGTGGTGTCGACATGCTCTCCTTTTTTAATCACACTCTTGTCGACATCACCCTCACCTTTTGTACTCAGTTTTTGCTCTCCTTTTGCAAAGCCCTCAGTTTTCCTCTCTTCCTCACTGAGTGTGGCCGAATTGGCCTCCTTTTCCTTCATCCAAGCTTCCACACGTTTGCTCATGAACAACTAATCCTCATACACCTCACTAGGAGACAATGCTCCCAAGTTCACTTTCCTATCTCCCCAAGTGAATGTGTACCGGTTCTTATGGCCATCATGGACCACTTTCCTATCAAACTGCCACGGCCTACCTAATAAGATATGACAAGTCTGCATAGGTACAACATCACATAGAACTTGATCAGTGTATTTTCCAATGGAGAATGAAATAAGAACCTGTTTGGTGACTTTTACTTCTCCAGTATCATTCAGCCATTGAAGCTTGTAAGGTCGTGGATGCTTCACACTCTCCAATGCCATCTTCTCCACTAGCATTGTACTCGCCACATTGGTGCAACTCCCACCATGAATAATCATGCTATGTGGCTGGCCTCCAATCACGCATCTAGTGTGAAAAATGTTTTCTCTTTGCTCACTTCCAGCATCTCTTTGTTGCATGTTTAGTACTCTCCTAGTCACACACAACCAGCGCACAACCTCCTCATCACAATCATTTGAAATATCCTCTAAGGCAGGCATATTAGGATCGATTTTGAAACACCCGTGTCCCAATCTTGCAGATAAAATACTTAAATAAAGGAAATTACTAAAATACCCCTGAAACCCGGGACACGAAAACCAATGTCAACAATATCCACAATTCTCAATAAAAAGAGATGTCATAACAATCATAGTCAATCTGGCTTAGCAAGCCTCAAATCAAACCCGGCATCCTGCCGATACAACATCAATAGTAAATCCCGGCAACCCGCCGAAAATGTAATCCAAATCAATAGACATCTCAATAAAAAATCCAAAGCAGCGGAAGAAATAAATGGAATAAAAATATGAGAAACAAAACAGTATGCATGCCGATACTATGGATCCAACTGGGAGAACAAGCACGGCTACCTGCTGGGATGTCCACGTCCGTACTCCGGGAAAAGAAGAAAGTGACTGCACGCTATCTATGGGTCTGAAAAACAACGTTGGCGATTATGTGAGTCGCCTACTCAGTGAGCAATATAAGTCTAATTATGAGAGTGTGCAGATCAAGTCCGAAAGGAAAGAAGAGTAACAAGACAAGTAAGCAACAAACAGCAACCAGTACTAACATGCCAAACCAATCAAGCAAACAATTCATTATTCTCCATCTGTTGTGTGTTAAGTTTTCTTATTATGATTTATTATTCAGGGCCCCTACTGTGTGCGTCGAGCTCGGTCCCGTCTCATGAGACAACCAGGCATAAGCCCAAATACAACCAGGCACGAACCCAACATATCCATAGAGAGAGAGAGAGAGAGAGAGAGAGAGAGAGAAAGAGGGAGGTAGAAAGGGGGAAGTAGAAGGAGGGAGGTAGAAACCGGTCATCACAGACCCATATGCAAATCCGCATAACACTTGCTAATCCGCAAGCAAACCCGAGGGGTATCACTTCCCGCTCGAAACAACCGGTCATTAGCACACAGTAGCCTAACTTCTACTGTACATTATTCTTATTCACAAATTATGAGTTCATGTGTGCCAAGGAATTGTGATTTAATAGGGTTGTGTGATAAAACAGCTCAATCAAATAACCGGGTCTCCGACCCACAACACATCACACCAAACACTTAGAATCACACCACATGTTATAATCCATAACTAGTCCAATCATCCAGCTCATAAGCAAAAAGTACACTTAGGCACACAATACAGATTACAGCATGTTAGCAAACAAGCATGCAACTCAAACAAACCATTCCAACGAGCTCATGCATACAAACATAACAAGACATATAAAGTCACCTCAACGACGATTGTCCTGTGGAGCTTTTCCCAAAACCGATCCTCCAGCTCCCGAGGTATTACCCGTGCCTGATTACCGGCACACACAACAAATTACAAACATAAACAATAAAGACGTGCATGCACGTAACTATTATGCTCAACTGAGTTAAAACCCGTCCCTAGTTAGCCAATATGAAATTCCCGGGTCTAAACCCGACTTAAAGCTCTCTCACCAAAACTCCGAGTAACGGGACCTAAGGTTCACCGGGCTTAAGCCCAACTAAGTCCTAGAGTAGTTCCCGAGCCTATGGCCCACTCATTATGTCGTTTATGAACTCCCGGCCTTAAGTCCAATCTAAGCCCAATTACAATTTCCGGGCCTAAAGCCCACTTCCTTAAGTCCTTTTTAACCCAAGCATAGGATTGGGCTCAAAGCCCGTTACTTAAGTCCAAAGTAAATTCGATGTCCAAAGATTCTCGGCCTAAGGTTCTACCTGTGTCGGTAAGTTCCCGGTTATATTCCACACAAATTCCAGTACTCGATTTACTACTATATACCTTATCAAAATTACAAAACCCAATCCAAATTAAATGAGTACATGCCATGAATTACACAAATTACACAACAAGTATAATGCCGGAGTCAAAACCCGAACCTTCGCTGAAAAATTCCCGAGCCTCGCCGAAAAATCCTCGACTCGCCGGAATCCGATCACAGCCTCGCCGGAAAAACGCCCAACAACACCCCAAAGATTCTGCAAGCCCAACTAAGGCAACAACAACAATCAATCTACCATCCTATCAAATATAAACACCAAACGTACCATAAAGGAAGAATTTTGGGGCTGGATCTTACCTGAAGAACGAGTGTCCAACTCGTCAACACCACTTTTCCCTGCCAACAATCACACAAACAACCGCAACCACACACCCTCGCCGAGTACCAGGTTCGAATCCGAGCCCGATAACACCCATACACCCCGCAGCAACTATTCAACCGACGACACCAACACGTGCAACAGCCAACACCCACAGCCGCCGTCAACACCACACACACCCGACCACCACACCGAACCCAACAACAACGACCCCGACCACAACCCGTCGCCAACCACAACCCACAACAAAAAAAGAAAACCAATTAACACGACGGTCAACACGGGTCGAAGAGAAAGAAAACAAAAAGAGGAAGGAGAACAGGGACGGAAGCTCACCTTCTTGTCACGGCGGCGGCAAGGTCGAGTTCGACCTCAAGAATCCCAGGCGAAACCCGCCACCACGAACTCGGAGCAGAAAGCGACGGTGGTGTCTCCCTCGCCTGGGCGTGCGACCGCTCGAGGAAAAAAAAAGGCAGAGGGAAACGGTGGTGGCGGTGTGGCAGAGGAAAGGGAAGGCTAAACGAGGCCGAGAAGAAGGAAAAGAGAGAGAGAGAGTGAGGGAGAAAGTGAGAGGAGAAGGAAGAAGGGGCGCCGTCTGGGAGAAAGAAAGAAGAAGGAAGAAAAGAAAAGAAAAGTGAGAAAGAAGAGAAAAGGGGGAAGAGGCTTTTAGGGTTGGCCGGCCCAGCCCCGAAACGACGTCGTTTCGGGCTGAGGCGGGGTCAACCCACTTCAGTCAACGCGCGTGCAGTTGGGGTTTTTTTTTTCTTTTTAAATAACACCAAAACGACGTAGTTTCGATTGAGGCCTCATCAAGACCCGTGTTTCACCCCGAAACACATTCCGTTTTCAACGGGACCCGAACCAGGAACAATACCAACTCAGAATTGACATTTCCAAGGCATGATAATTTATTTCCTCGACTAAAACTCGAAAATACCTCAGGGGTAAAATCGGAATAAAAATTCGAAAACACCGAAAAATCAAATTATGAAAATTCGGGGTGTTACAGTTCTACCCCACTTAAGGAAATTTCGTCCTCGAAATTACAGGATATGAAACATCAAAAAAAATGAGGATACTGTTCCCGCATATGGGACTCAACCTCCCAAGTAGCCTCATTCGGAGAATGACGGCTCCACCTAACCCGAACCATCGGAATAACTCGGTTCCTCAACTGTCGCTCCTCCCGAGCAAGAATCTCAACCGGCTCCTCAACATAAGTCAAGTCCTCAGAAACCTCCACCTCTGTCAGGGATACAACATGACTAGGATCAGACCGATAACGCCTCAGCATCGAAACATGGAATACTTCATGTATGCGCGACAGCTCCTCCGGTAAAGCCAACCTGTAGGCCAGCGGACCAATCCGCTCCATGATCTCATAAGGACCAATATAACGAGGGCTCAACTTGCCCTTCCTCCCAAATCGGATAACACCTCTCCAGGGAGCAACACGGAGGAAGACTCTGTCACCTACATTGTACTCCATCTCCCGACGATGCTTATCGGCAAAACTCTTTTGCCGGTCCTGAGCAGCTCTCATGCACTGCTTAACCACCTCGATCTGATCAACAGTCTCCTGGACTAGGTCCGGACCAATCACCTTTCTCAGACCTTCCTCATCCCAACAGATCGGACTACGACACTTCCGCCCATACAATGCCTCATATGGCGCCATACCGATACTGGAGTGATACCCGTTGTTATAGGCAAACTTAACCAACGGTAACGTCTCATCCCAAGAACCACTAAAATTGAGCACACAGGCTCTAAGCATATCCTCCAGCGTCTGTATGGTCCTCTCCGACTGCCCATCAGTCTGCGGATGGAAAGCAGTACTGAAATTCAGCTTAGTACCCAAAGCTGTCTGCAAACTCTTCCAGAAGTGGGAAGTAAACCTCGGATCCCTGTCCGACACAATAGATAGAGGAACTCCATGTAGACGGACAACACCCGAAACATATAACCTCGCCAGCTTATCCATTGTATCCGTCTGCTGAATCGGAAGGAAATGAGCTGACATGGTCAATCTGTCAACAATGACCCAGATGGCATCATGTCGACCCCGGGTCCTCGGTAACCCGATAACAAAATCCATAGTGACATGCTCCCACTTCCACTGCGGAATGGTCAAAGATCTCAACTTGCCGGCAGGAGCCTGATGCTCGGCTTTCACCTGCTGACAAGTCATACAACGAGCCACAAACTCCGCAACATCCTTCTTCATCCCGGGCCACCAATAATGACTCTTCAAGTTCTGATACATTTTGGTGCTACCTGGATGCATAGCATATGGCGCATTATGCGCTTCATCCATAATCCATCTCCTCAAATCATCCACATCCGGAACACACAACCGATCACCGGTCATCAGAGCACCATCCTCCCGGACATAGAAACTAGAACTCTCTCCACCGAGAGCCTTATCCCGCAACTCTGCTAGATGAGGATCACCATACTGCAACTCCATGATCTTATCTCTCAAGGTCGGCCGAATGCTCAAACTGGCTAACAACGCCCCAGTAACATCCACCTCCAACTGTGCATCTAACGACCTCAGCTCCACCAAAGAAGGCAAAGCATAAGAAACCGAGTCCTCATCCGCAGAAACCACTCTCTTCCGGCTCAATGCATCTGCAATAACATTGGCCTTGCCCGGATGGTACTCAATGGTATAATCATAATCCTTCAGAAGCTCAATCCAGCGTCTCTGCCTCATATTAAGCTCCTTTTGGGTCATGATGTACTTCAAACTCTTGTGATCCGTAAAAATCCGACACTTCTCACCGTATAGATGGTGTCTCCAGATCTTCAAAGCAAAGATCACAGCAGCTAACTCCAGATCATGGGTCGGATAGTTCCGCTCGTGAGTTCTCAACTGCCTGGAGGCATAAGCAATCACCCGACCCTCCTGCATCACCACACATCCCAAGCCCAGACCAGAAGCATCACTGAACACCGTGTACTCCACTCCGGGTCTCGGAACAGTCAAAACCGGTGCAGAAGTCAACCGACTCTTCAACTCCTCAAAACTCTTCTGACAACCGTCAACCCAAACAAAAGCACAGTCTTTCCTCAACAACTTAGTCATGGGACCCGCTATTAAGGAAAAACCCTCAATGAACCTCCGGTAGTAGCCAGCAAGTCCAAGAAAACTCCGTATCTCAGATACACTCTTCGGTGGCTCCCAATCCATGACTGCCTTAATCTTGGCCGGATCCACCTTAATGCCTTCACCAGACACAATATGCCCTAGAAACGCAACCTCATCCAACCAAAACTCACACTTGCTGAGCTTGGCATAGAGTTGTTCTTCTCTCAACCTCAGCAAAACTTGTCTCAAATGATCCTCATGTTCGGCCTTACTACTCGAGTAGACCAAGATGTCATCAATGAACACTACCACAAACCGGTCCAGAAATTCATGGAAGACCTGTTGCATCATACACATGAACACTGCCGGTGCATTCGTCAGACCAAAAGGAACAACCACAAACTCATAATGACCATACCGAGTGCGGAATGCAGTCTTCGGTATGTCTTGCTCTGCAATCCGAACCTGATGGTAACCAGATCGCAAGTCAATCTTCGAGAACACAGATGCACCCTGCAACTGATCGAACAAATCATCGATCCTAGGCAAAGGATACTTGTTCTTCACAGTCACCTTGTTTGCTTCTTCAACTCCTGAAGTTCTGCCGGAGCCATTCTGTAGGGCGGTATAGAAATAGGTGCAACTCCCGGTACCAAGTCAACTGTATACTCCACCTCCCGCTCCGGAGGCAAACCAGGTAAATCATCAGGAAAAACATCGGGAAACTCCCGAACAATTGGAATATCCTCCACTCCAGGTATTGGTACCGAAGAATCGACCACATGAGCAAGAAAGGCATCACAACCCTCTCGGATCATCCTAAAAGCCTGGATGGCCGAGATACAACACGCTGATAGAACTCTTCGTTCTCCAACAAACACCAATCTACGCCCCAGCAAAGAAGATAAAGACACTTCCCTGGCCCGACAATCAACTACTGCTTGGTGTCTGGACAACCAGTCCATGCCTAAGATAACGTCAAACTCTCCCAAATCCATGACAGCAAGATCAGAAGAAAAACTCTCACTATCATACTCTATCAACACATTCCTACAAACTCGATCAACAACTACTATATCTCCAGTGGGTAAACGGACTCTTAGGGGTCTACTAAGATTATCATCCTCTATGTTATGAGCAGTCATGAATGCACGTGATACAAAAGAATGTGTAGAACCTGGATCAATTAAAGCATGTGCAAACTGACCAAAAACCATAAAGGTACCTGCTATAATATCTGGAGCATCAGCAGCCTCCTCTTAGGTGATGGCATAAACCCTAGGAGCTGCAGCAGACTGAGTCGCACCTCCGCGGTCCGGAGCTCCAGAACCTCCACGACCTCAACCCTGCTGTCCGCCACCCCTGTTCGGACCAAAAGAAACAGCACCACTAGCCACTGAACTCTATACTGTATACTGAGAACCACTGCCACCATTATCCCTCATCCACTTGTAGCAAGTAGACTTCTCGTGTCCCGGCGTATTGCAATACCAGTATGTACCCGAGAACCGTGCCGAGGAACCCCGTCCCCGAGAACCAGACTGATAGGACTGTCCTCCCGAGGATCTGCCTGGTCCACCCTGATAACTCTGCCCTCGGAACTTCTTCGAACCTTGGTAAGAAGAACTCTATCCAACAGAATAATCTGCACCTCCGGCATCAGAATACTGCCTCTTTTGTCCCGAAGCAGATGACTGCTTCCTCTGCTCGGCTGCCCGAGCCTCCTTCCCGAGCAACTGAACTCTCTCAGCATCAAAAGCAGCGGCACAAACTGCCTCCCAAGTCTTGTGCCCTCCACCAGCCACAGCCATCGCTATCTCAGTACGTAAGCTGTTAACAAACCGCCTACACTTGGTCAACTCATCGGGCACAAACTCCCTAGCATAAGAGAGAAGAATACTATACCGGATCTTGAAAGCTGATACAGTCTCATCTAGTCCCTGCTTCGCCTCAAGAAACTGCTTCTTCTGCTCCTCCAGAAAACCAACAGTAAGATACTCCTTGTAGAATCTCTCCTTGAAATCCTCCCAAGGCATCTCCACAGGCTTCGGTAGATTGGCCACAAGATCCTGCCACCATGACAATGCATACCCTGTGAACTTGTGTGCAGCTAATCGAGCCCTCTGCTCAGGTGTACAGGTGAACTTCTCCAGAACATTCTCCACCTGGCGAAACCAATCATCAAACTCCTTGACTTTGCCCCCTTCACCTGTGAATTCCTTCACAGCAGACTTATCCATATGTTTGTATCCACTCTCCATACCACCTGCTGCAGCAGGTGCTACCGGCTGGGCACCCTGCTGCTGCTGCTGAAACTGCTGCCACTGCAGAAAAGCCTGATACTGCTGGAACGCTGGGTTCACAACTGGTGGTACAGCATTCTGTCCTCCACCCCCTGCAGCATTATTCTCTGCTGCGTTATTGTTCCCCTGACCAACGGGAACCTGCATCACCGACACATTGTCGGAGACATGAGTAGCGGCGTTATCCTCAGCATTGTGCTGTCCCTCGTGACCCATATCGACGCCTATATGAATGCAAATGAGTCAAAAACACTTTTAAGTCATAAATCCGGAAACAGGCTTAAACACAGAAATCACTTTGAAAACACAGTTTAAAACTATTTTAAAACCAAGGATCTGAAGCCTGCTCCGCTACCAAGCTGAAACACCCGTGTCACAATCTTGCAGATAAAATACTTAAATAAAGGAAATTACTAAAATACCCCTGAAACTCGGGACACGAAAACCAATGTCAACAATATCCACAATTCTCAATAAAAAGAGATGTCATAACAATCATAGTCAATCTGGCTTAGCAAGCCTCAAATCAAACCCGGCATCCTGCCGATACAACATCAATAGTAAATCCCGGCAACCCGTCGAAAATGTAATCCAAATCAATAGACATCTCAATAAAAAATCCAAAGCAGCGGAAGAAATAAATGGAATAAAAATATGAGAAACAAAACAGTATGCATGCTGACACTATGGATCCAACCGGGAGAACAAGCACGGTTACCTGCTGGGATGTCCACGTCCGTACTCCGGGAAAAGAAGAAAGTGACTGCACGCTATCTATGGGTCTGAAAAACAACGTTGGCGATTATGTGAGTCGCCAACTCAGTGAGCAATATAAGTCTAATTATGAGAGTGTGCAGATCAAGTCCGAAAGGAAAGAAGAGTAACAAGACAAGTAAGCAACAAACAGCAACCAGTACTAACATGCCAAACCAATCAAGCAAACAATTCATTATTCTCCATCTGTTGTGTGTTAAGTTTTCTTATTATGATTTATTATTCAGGGCCCCTACTGTGTGCGTCGAGCTCGGTCCCGTCTCATGAGACAACCAGGCATAAGCCCAAATACAACCAGGCACGAAGCCCAACATATCCATAGAGAGAGAGAGAGAGAGAGAGAGAGAGAAAGAGGGAGGTAGAAAGGGGGAGGTAGAAGGAGGGAGGTAGAAACCGGTCATCACAGACCCATATGCAAATCCTCATAACACTTGCTAATCCGCAAGCAAACCCGAGGGGTATCACTTCCCGCTCGAAACAACCGGTCATCAGCACACAGTAGCCTAACTTCTACTGTATATTATTCTTATTCATAAATTATGAGTTCATGTGTGCCAAGGAATTGTGATTTAACAGGGTTGTGTGATAAAACAGCTCAATCAAATAACCGGGTCTCCGACCCACAACACATCACACCAAACACCCAGAATCACACCACATGTTATAATCCATAACTAGTCCAATCATCCAGCTCATAAGCAAAAAGTACACTTAGGCACACAATACAGATTACAGCATGTTAGCAAACAAGCATGCAACTCAAACAAACCATTCCAATGAGCTCATGCATACAAACATAACAAGACATATAAAGTCACCTCAACGACGATTGTCCTGTGGAGCTTTTCCCAAAATCGATCCTCCAGCTCCCGAGGTATTACCCGTGCCTGATTACCGGCACACACAACAAATTACAAAGATAAACAATAAAGACGTGCATGCATGTAACTATTATGCTCAACTGAGTTAAAACCCGTCCCTAGTTAGCCAATATGAAATTCCCGGGTCTAAACCCGACTTAAAGCTCTCTCACCAAAACTCCGAGTAACGGGACCTAAGGTTCACCGGGCTTAAGCCCAACTAAGTCCTAGAGTAGTTCCCGAGCCTATGGCCCACTCATTATGTCGTTTATGAATTCCCGGCCTAAAGTCCAATCTAAGCCCAATTACAATTTCCGAGCCTAAAGCCCACTTCCTTAAGTCCTTTTTAACCCAAGCATAGGATTGGGCTCAAAGCCCGTTACTTAAGTCCAAAGTAAATTCGATGTCCAAAGATTCCCGGCCTAAGGTTCTACCCGTGTCGGTAAGTTCCCGGTTATATTCCACACAAATTCCCGTACTCGATTTACTACTATATACCTTATCAAAATTACAAAACCCAATCCAAATTAAATGAGTACATGCCATGAATTACACAAATTATACATCAAGTATAATGCCGGAGTCAAAACCCGAACCTTCGCCGAAAAATTCCCGAGCCTCGCCGGAAAATCCTCGACTCGCCGGAATCCGATCACAGCCTCGCCGGAAAAACGCCCAACAACACCCCAAAGATTCTGCAAGCCCAACTAAGGCAACAACAACAATCAATCTACCATCCTATCAAATATAAACACCAAACGTACCATAAAGGAAGAATTTTGGGGCTGGATCTTACCTGAAGAACGAGTGCCCAACTCGTCAACACCACTTTTCCCTGCCAACAACCACACAAACAACCGCAACCACACACCCTCGCCGAGTATCAGGTTCGAATCCGAGCCCGATAACACCCACACACCCCGCAGCAACTTTCAACCGACGACACCAACACGTGCAACAGCCAACACCCACAGTCGCCGTCAACACCGCACACACCCGACCACCACACCGAACCCAACAACAACGACCCCGACCACAACCCGTCGCCAACCACAACCCACAACAAAAACAGAAAACCAATTAACACGACGGTCATCACGGGTCGAAGAGAAAGAAAACAAAAAGAGGAAGGAGAACAGGGACGAAAGCTCACCTTCTTGTCACAGTGGCGGCAAGGTCGAGTTCGACCTCAAGAATCCCAGGCGAAACCCGTCACCACGAACTCGGAGCAGAAGGCGACGGTGGTGTCTCCCTCGCCTGGGCGTGCGACCGCTCGAGGAAAAAAAAAAGGCAGAGGGAAACGGTGGTGGCGGCGTGGCAGAGGAAAGGGAAGGCTAAACGAGGCCGAGAAGAAGGAAAAGAGAGAGAGAGAGTGAGGGAGAAAGTGAGAGGAGAAGGAAGAAGGGGCACCGTCGGGGAGAAAGAAAGAAGAAGGAAGAAAAGAAAAGAAAAGTGAGAAAGAAGAGAAAAGGGGGAAGAGGCTTTTAGGGTTGGCCGGCTCAGCCCCGAAACGACGTCGTTTCGGGCTGAGGCGCGGTCAACCCACTTCAGTCAACGCGTGTGCAGTTGGGGTTTTTTTTTTTTTTTAAATAGCACCAAAACGACGTAGTTTCGATTGAGGCCTCATCAAGACCCGTGTTTCACCCCGAAACACATTCCGTTTTCAACGGGACCCGAACCAGGAACAATACCAACTCAGAATTGACATTTCCAAGGCATGATAATTTATTTCCTCGACTAAAACTCGAAAATACCTCAGGGGTAAAATCGGAATAAAAATTCAAAAACACCGAAAAATCAAATTATGAAAATTCGGGGCGTTACAGACTTCTTCATCATCTTCAGAATAGATTTCGCCATTCTCCTTAACCATCATATCCTTCTTTTTTGGACACTAAGCAACATAATGTCCCTTCCCAAAGCATCTGAAACACTTAACATCCCTATGCTTCCCTGTAGGCGCAATGGTTTCTTTAGTTGGAGCAGATTTTGACTCCTCTTTTCCTTTCCATGGTGTCGCCTTGGGTGTTCCATAGGTAGCCCACCTCATGCTTGGTGTACTTAGCACTGGCACTCCAACTGGTGTAATGGGATGACTTCCCTCCCTTGTTCACCTTATGTTGCTTCTCAATCTTAGCGGCTAGTGCAACCATATCCTCCAAGTCATCATATCGCTACAACTCAAGAACTTGAGCAATATCAGTATTTAAACCATAACAAAACCGAGACATAGTAGCTTGTTCCTCCTCAACAACACCAGCTTGATTCATTGCCATCTCTAGTGCAATCCAGTACTCTTCTACCGACTTGCTGCCTTGTTTCATCGATTGGAACTTGTGCATCAGCTCCCTTTGATGTGTCACAGGCACAAATCTCTTCTTCATTATCCTTTTCAGCTCATCCCACGTCTCTATCTCAGGATCACCATACTCTAGCAAGAGTTTTCTTCCACCATGATCTAGCATAATCCTTAAATTCCACCACAGCAAGTTTAACCTTCTTCTCCTCAGTGTAACGATGGCAATCAAAGATAGCCTCCATGTCATGTACCCAATCTATGAATACTTCAGGGTCTCCGATTTCATGGAAAGTAGGAAGCTTCATCTTGATGCTATTGACATCATTATCTAGGCGCAATGCACCCCCTTCCCGGTCGATGTATTACCGGTCCAACCTAGGTCTGAACCCGCCAACTCCTTCTCCTCTTCCTCCATTGCCGCGGCCTCTAGGTGCCCTCATGTTATCTTCAACTCGTTCTTCTGCCTCTTCCTCCTCTTCTCCATTGCCGCGAGTATTAGCTCTACCACCTCTAGGCTCCCCATTGTTGTTAGAAAGCTCTTGTATTGCTCTCTCTTACCTCTCAAGCCTAGTACTCAAATCTCTGAATTGAACCTGCATCTGCTCAAAGGACTGCCGAATTAGGGCAGCAACATCGGCTTGATCACCTCCATTGCCATTGTTCGACATGATGCTCAAACCTGCAAAAACTTGTTAGTAGAAACAAATCCTCATGTGCTTTAGCCCTATTGTATATTCTCTTTGGCAATTGATGTAATCACTCAGCCTTTTACCTCTCCTTATTCAACTTCAGTTTATAGGTCAGGATCTAGATAAACAAACCAAACAAACAAAATCAGTAACAATGCTCTAAAGAAAACAAAGAATCCCTAATTTGCATAAAAGAAAGGCTAACAATTCTAGAAGCAAAAAGACTCCAAGAAGAAAAGAATGATCACATACAAAACAAGAAATTGTATGTGATTGATTTTTAAATCAAGTTGAGCAATTCTGAAACAATAATCACCCAACAACAAATAAAAAGCATAATCGATACCAAATAACGGAAAGAAAACAAATTGTAGAAAAATTCAGTACTCCTTCCCTACAATTGAAATCGACAACAGAAACAACAACTCCAATCAACTTTTCAATCAATTTAAACTCAGCCAATTCAACAATAATTGACCAATATCAATTCGGCCCAGTTCAGCTCCTGCAACAAAATTCCCAAAATTGCAATTCCAATCAGCAAGAACAACAATTCTAGAAACCCTAATTCTGCTCAAATCGACTAGCCTTGAGTTTTGCTTGGCTTTCTCTCTCTTTTTTTTTATATTACTATCGACAATCTCAGAATAATAAAATTCAACTTTTTTTTTTATATAGTGAACATTAACGTCGACTAGGGTTTACTGTAGCAAACGAACAGAAAACTGAAAAACAACAAGAACAGACCACAAATTGAATGAAAACAAAAAGAACAAAAATAAAACAAAGGGATATGATTGATTGAAAACCTCAAGCTCTGCTACCAAAAGATGATACGGCAGAAACCCTAGAATCAGCACTAGAATCTCCACAGATCTGATTGTGGTCCCGACCTTCAATCTCAATCAAACTGATGCTATTCTCCACTCCTTATTCCTCCCAAATCGGAATGAAAGAAACAAGAAACTTCAAAAGCACAAAGATGGCGCCAATAATCGAAACCCTAATCAGCAAGAGAAACAGAAATTAGCAACCAGGAAGTTAGAAGCACGCCACAGAATTGTAATTTGATAAGTAAATCTAAATCCTTAGAATAAACCAAGAGAATCAGCACTCCTGGGTTCCTAGAGCATCAGTACTCAAAGGAATTGTTTGAATCACTCAAATAGAAGAATTCTCAAAGAAAAACTTTCTTTTCATAAATTGTCAAAACTCCCCCCAAAAACATAAAAATATCATGTTTATACTAGTTTTCTAACCCTAGGTAGTCCAAACCCTAGCTGCTAGGTTTAGGTGCTGAAACCCTAATTCTAATGGACTAGGTTTTTAATTGAGCCCACATAACTTAGACACTAATTAAAACCCTTACATTAATAACTCAAATAACCAAAGTCCACATTAATCAGCTAATTAATAATGGACTTGACCCAAACGTAATAATAAAAATAAAGTCCAAGCCGAAATAATTAAAACAGATTAATTATAAAATTTCGGCAACCCTAAATAAAACCCTAATGATATGTCGACATGGCCCACAAGCTATAGGCTGATGTCGACTGGGCCCACTAGTGCTCTTGAGTCAATTACTCCATAATTGACAACAAATAAACGGGCTTTTGTTTTAGCTTCTCTCCAAGCTTGATCAGGATGTCTTCTTGCAGCTCTTTGTTCATGAATGCTTGAATGCGAATTAAGAGCTGATTCTTGAGCATCTTTGATCTTGCTCGTGTAATTGGACCTTGAGGAAGCACCAAGGCGCCATCTTCCTCTCCAATGGTGCTAGAAGGTTCCTTATTTGCATCATTTATTATCAACAAAAATTATGAAAAAAAATCGAAGAATAGTCGAATAATCAACAAAAACTTCCAACAACAACAACAACCACGTCTATGAAAAATAATAACATAATTCAATAATACTTTTAATTAATATATTAATAACTAAAGCTATATAATTTAGAATATCAAAGGATTAAAAAATATGATTGACAATAATCAATTTATAAATTCTTATTATATTACATGAACTAATTCTAAACAATTTCATTATCTATATTGAAAAAAAATTTCTACATTTTATATGCTTTTTCAAGAAAATGATTGATATATGGACCTTTATTTATATTTTTTCAACAACTACCAGGAATTAAGAAGAATAATAATTACTGAAAAATAATAAAATTATGAAGAAGAAAAATTGAAGAGTGAGCGAAAACTATGAACTAGAATAACTTTTATCAGAAAGAATAATCATAGAGAAGAAAATTCACAAGTTCTCGTGGGAGATGTGTTTGCAATTTATTATTAATAAGAACTATGGTGAACACAAATCAAAGAATAGTTGAATTGATAACGAATGAAACGCCCCGACCCGTATTTACCGTACACAGTAAACACAAGTCGGAACTGTGACAACCCAGCCCAACAAGCCCAAGCATACAGTGTGGACAACCCAAACTCGGCCCAACGGCCCAAAATAATAAACAACAGTATGGCCCTACGGCCCAACATCGATAACATCAACAATAATGAAACTGGCCCAATGGCCCAACAACAATAACAATATGCACAGCGGAAGTCTTAAACTCACTAACACTGTANATCCGAGCCACCGCGGATATTCGGCATATCCGAGCCACCGCGGATATTCGGCATATCCGAGCCACTGGGTATTCGGTATACCCCAACCTCAGACAACATCATACCAACCAGATATTCGGCATATCTGAGCCACTGCGGATATTCGGCATATCCGAGCCACTGGGTATTCGGTATACCCCAACCTCAGACAACATCATACTAACCAGATATTCGGCATATCTGAGCCACTGCGGATATTCGGCATATCCGAGCCACCGCGGATATTTGGCATATCCGAGCCACTGGGTATTTGGTATACCCCAACCACATGCATCAACATGCCAATCAAATCAAGTATCCTTACCAAGTATCCGACCATAGCATCACAGAATTAATTTTCAAACCATCGGGTCGTACCACTACTTCCCACATATATCATCATCATCTCATATCAATTCCAATTCCAATTCCCAATTTCCATTTCCCAATTATCCTCAGTCACTAGTTTATTCCAATTATCCAATCACATCACTATCTACCGACATCAATCACAATATCCATAACAGTCAAGCAATTTTTCCAACTTCCTATTAGCACAAGTTATACAGCAGACCATTCCATCAACAGTTTCATAACATCAATTACTCACAGTCCAACATCATTCACAACACAGTATCCAATTAACCAATAACAGTCATACAGCGGTTCAATCAAGCAAATCAACATCATAGCAACAACAGCAACAATAACCGTAGCAGCCAAGTAGCCAACACAATTCCATATTACCAAATATCCATCAACAATACATGTAACACCAATTATTTACTATTAACAGTTCATCACAATATCCACAAGACCAATAGCACAATCCAACAACAGCAACAACAATAACCATAACAGTCAAATATCCAACAATGCCACTCTCAGTAGTTAATTCAAACAACAAAACACACAACTAAACACATTGACCAGTTCATCAATATTCTCAACACATTGTACACAAGTCTATCACAATCCAACAACCGCATCGATAATTCCACAGCAATCAGGTAACAGTCAATAATTATTCCAACAGAACAATCTAGCAGCAAAATACGCAAACAAAGAAACACACACAGCATTACGGGCACATATCAAGGTTTATCTATCCTCACCTGGTATGTCTCTGAAACTGCTATCCAGTCAAATCCCGATACCCTATATGTACATATAGGAATACAATAATCACTTATAATGCACAATAAAATGATTATGCATGATACCGGTTTAGAAATCGTTATACGGCTTGCCTTATATCCAATTTCTTTATTATGAAATTAACCTCTTTATTCATTACACCGTTTATACTTAATTTCAAATTAAAAACCGAAACCGAGTTTCTTATCGATATTCTAATTATACTTAATTTTAAATTAAAACTAAATCTAAACGTTCAAGTCGATATCCCGGCCCTTTAGTTCTTTGTCGATAAGGAAAAATATAGCATATTAAATACATGTATATATATACGTATATTTATACATAAATCGATACTAGATTACATGTATATCTAGTGTAACCATATTTATACTTATGTAGTAGATAATCCCCACTTTACCATATATATATTTATGTATTAATTAAAGTTGTAACTTCATTATTTAGCTAAACATAAATTCAGTAGGATATATATATATAGTCATTTATGTATGTGTTTATAATTCATCAATAATCATATTTATATTTTAGGCTTACATTTGACAACTAAATCAAGTAAATAGGTGTAATTGAACTTTTAATTATTAACAGTCCAAGTTTAAATTAAATAAACCGGAATTTAAATACTTTAAGCCTTTTTAATAACCAACAATAAAATTAAACATCAAATTACAAAATATAAATGGAATTAAAGGTTAGTATTTGATTAATTAAATTAAATCTTTATTTTAATTAAAACAATTAAAAGTCCGGGTTCATTAACGTTCTTAGTCCGTTAGAATGTATCCGTCCCGAGAACATGGGCCTCCGCACATCGGCCCGTTTCCGAGCCCATTTGTGCACCGAGCCCAAACCCGAGCCCATGGTAAAGGTGAGTCCGAGGAGTTACCAAAACAACCCGTCCATCGAGTCCCATTTGTTGAAGAACGCACTGTTCACGCCGGAGTTGCCCGGGTCTCGCCGGAAAATTCCCGGGACTCGCCGGATTCCGGCCAGCACTGTTCAAAGAAACCCAACACTTCCTAGGCACACTGTTTACTGTTCACGGCAGCCCAATCAGCCCTCAGCCACTGTTCGTCTTCATCCAAAACACCCAACTCACTCCATCATATCCACTGCCAGCACCTCCACAAACACCATCCTAAAGGGAAATCCAACAACATAGGTTACAGCAACCAACACAACCATCAAACGCCATCACCACCAACAATAGCAAACACAAACCCGATTAGCAATCCGGCAGAGATCGGATTAAGAGAAGAAAAGAAAAACAGGAAGAGGAAAAGAATCAGTGTTGCGCCTTACCCACACTGCCATGGGGACGGCGACGGTCGTGACTGGGGTGAAAGCGAAAAGAGGGAACGGCGGTGCTCTATTGCAGCGGCGGCCGAGGCAGATCGGAGGCGGCGTGATAGGAATCGAGGAGAGGAAGAGGTGTGATGAAGACCCGGCGGCGAATTGCAGCGGAGGAAGGCGACGGCGCTTCCCTGGCCTCGCTGGTGGTCGCGGCTCCGGCGGTGGCTTCGTCTGTCTGCACGGCCGAGAGATGAAGGCGGCGGTTTGGAGAGGAGGGGTAGGAGAAGAGGGCGGCAACAGCTCGGCTCGACTAGGTGGTGGCAACGGCGGCGAAGGGAGGAGAGGACAGGGAGGAGAAAAGGAGATGGGTGTGAGGAGGAAAGGCATCAGGCGTGGTGGCGGCGTTTTGTGGTGAGGGGAAGAGGAAGAAAGCAAGGGAAGGGGAGAAATAATTGAGGGAGAGGGAGATGTGAGGGGAAGAAGACAAAGAAAGAAAGTGAGGAAGGGATGGGGGAGGGGCCGGCGGAAGGAGAAAAAGAAATGGAGAAGAAAAGAAAAAGAAAAGCAAGTGGGGAGGAGGTCACGGGTGAGGCGGCTGGAAAAAAAGAAAAGTGGAGAAGAAAAGAAAAGAAAGGAGAAAAGGAAGGAAAGAAAGAAAAGAGAGAAGAAAGGTGGGGCCCACGTGGCCGGGGAAAAACCGGGAGAGAGAAGAAATGTTGCCGGGAAAGAGGAAGAGGAAGGAAAAAGAAGGAAGAAGAGTGGCTCGGCAACCACATTCGGCCGGTCCGGATTCTCGCGTCGGAATCCCGTCTTTCCGACAAATCCCGTCCCGAGTCCAAAAATATGACTTGGGCTCGGAAAATCCGATTAATTCCCCTGAACGTCGTCCAAGTCTCGGAACTGAAAACCGAGGCTCGGTTAGTCAAGAAGATACTCCCGAGCGCGGGAAAACTCTCGGTTTCGAAAAATGACAACCGATTTACCTCGAATTAATTACCCGAGATTAATTCAACAGTAAATTACGGTGAAACAATTTCTACAGTCCCGGTAAAAATCAAAAATTTTACCCGGGCTGTTACAACGAAAACTAGGAACATAACAGTGACTGAGAAAAAAATAATAATATAACTTAATAATCCCTGCATTAATATTATAATTTAATAATAAAAATTATATAATTTAAAATATCAAATGATTACTAAATATTATTAAAAAATAATTGATTTATAAATTCCTATTCTAATACAAAAATTAATTCTAAATAATTAATTATTTTGTCCATATTATGAAAAAAAATTTGTGTGCATTATATATAAGTCATTAATTAATACATAGGCGAGGAAGAGCTTCGGGTAAACCGAAGGGAAAAAAAAAATGTTTATTTATTTTTATGTTGGTTGATTTATAAGAATGAAAAGAGAGAGAGAGAGCGCAAAGGAGAAGGAGAATTGTATTGGAAAGATAATTTGAGTTGTCGAGTTGAGGAACATTAAGGAAGTAAAAGCAAGTAGAGGAGGAGGGTGGGGATGGAGGAGGAGGAGGAGAAAGCTAAGAAAGGGGTAGAAGGCGCAGCAGCGGGGGGTTTGAATGGCAATCGGCACAGCAACTTGAAAATTGCTTCCACCGATCAAGACCTCCTCCAAATCCTTACTCATATCAAATCATCCTCCTCAAAAACCTCAGTAACTATCTTTCTTTCTATGCGATTGCGATTGCCCTCGATTTTATATATATAACGCCTTTTTTTTTTCTTTTTGGGTTTTTGCAGACAGTTATCAACTATGGTGCTTCATGGTATTTTTCTTTCTTTCTTCCCCAAAGCTACCCTATTTTATTTTATTTATCTTTCTTTGTTTCCTCTGTTTCTTTGATGTTTCCGCAGCCAACCAAGGTAGGTTTTTATGTTCTTGGTAGAGGGAGCACGTGCTCTGCCCGTCATGTACACCAGATGTTCGATGGCTTGCCTCTATGAAAATAAATAAATAAAAACCCAAAGATATATCTGTCTTTTAAACTAACAACCAGATGTTCGATGGTTTGCCTCTATGAAAATAAATAAATAAAAACCCAAAGATATATCTCTGTCTTTTAAACTAACAAACTGTTTGCTTCTGCTGCTTCATACTTCATCCCCATTCCCCCTAGTTCTTGGTGTTGGTTTTGATATTATTATTATTAGTAAGCACATCGCTTGTGTACTATATGGGGATGATGATTAGTTACCCCTCAATTCAATTGGGATTGCAATTTTTTTTTTCTTTCTTTTCATTTTCTTATTCTTCTTCTTCAGGTGTCGGGCCTGTAGTCAGATACTCCCCGCATTTTGCAGGCTGAGCAACAACTTTCCCAAGCTTTGTTTCGTGTATGCAGATATCGACCAATGCCCCCAAACTACACAGCACATCCGTTATACACCCACTTTCCATTTCTACCGTGATGGTGAAAGGGTGGATGAGATGTTTGGTACCGGAGAGCAGAGGTTGCATGATCGCCTCTGGTTGCACTCCTGATCAACTTCCTTGTTCCTTTCTTTCACGCCTCTTCTGTTTTTTCTCTGCCTTATAATTACACCTCACCCCACCCTTCACTCTCCACTAACTTGTATTATTAGTAATCCTCTATGCTAGGGAGGGGAATGTTGAGGGATTGTAATGGGAAATATCTCCCTCCAACCCAAATCTTATTGCGAGTGAGCTCAATCGATGTCGGGGTCCTCAACGTTGAATCAAGTTCTCCCCAGACTGCGAGTGATATGGTTGGTTAATTTGAAGAATTTTCAGCCCAATGCTTTTGGCTGATCAAGTGTCTCATATTATGATAATCCTTTATGAGTGCTATTCCGCATTCGTCCTTTGATATATTTTGTACATAATGAGGCTATTCCGAGACATGTAGCCCCCATGGCTGTTCCTCTTGATCCTACCTCCACTGTTTTACACTCCTCCATTTGTATTGAAATTGAAATTAATTACCTCCGTAGGAACTAGATAGGAGACACAAAGCCAAGCTTTCTTTTCTGTCATGATTTACAGCTTGGTATTTTGTCTATATCAATGCATATTCTCTTTTGCACCAAACAAATTACACAATTCCTTCATGTTCTTCTCTCAGAAAATCCAGTCCTTAAGTTAAAATCCATTGTAATAATAGCTCAATGGGTAAAGCAACAAGGCAACATTTATCACCACTACCACCCCCACCCCCCCCCCCCCCCACAATTTCATTAATGTTATGAATAAATAAAGGATTTTGGCCCTCCCCCCATGCATCAAATACCCACAATTTCATTAATATTTTGAATAAATAAAAAATTATGGCCCTTCCGCATGCCTAGTTCGGTTCTTTTTTTTTTTGAACGGTAGTTCGGTTCTATTTAAAATGGTTCAATTATGTCCTTTTAACAATCTTCAAAAAAAAAAAAACTATCTACCCTAATGAACTTCAACTAATACTAGGTGGCTTTTGTCACGTCAAATTTTTGTGGCCCCCAATAATGAATAAAATAAGAAATGATTCTTCTAAAAATAAAAAAAAATTACTTCAAAAAAATATAAAAAGTAAAAGAATAATTTTTAAAAATTTTAATAATTTTTAATTTTTTAAAAAAGTTAAACAATTAATATTTTATTTTTTTCATTTTTAGGTTTTTACAGGTTATAAAATATTTTTTTCTTTTTTTCTCACAGGAAAACTAACCTCAGTTAATTTTTTATTACTTCTTTTCTAGTTTCAAAATTCTATTTGGGAAAAAAATTATTTTATTGATTAGTGATGTCCACAATATTTATTGGTGATTTGCAGGGCATAAAACGCTTTTCTCTTTCTTTTACAAAAAAAAATTAACCTTAGTTAACCTTTTATTACTTTTTCAGTTTCAAAATTTTATAAAAGCAAAAATTATTTTATCAAGTAGTGTGACCCACAAAAATTATTGATGATTTCTAGGGCATAAAATATTTTTCTCTTTTTTTCACAAAAAATTTAGCTTAATTAACCTTTTATTGTTCTATCGACTAGTGGGGTCCACAAAAATTTCACATTACAAAAGCCATCTGGCATTAGTTGACGTCCGTTAGGCTAGATTGACATAAGGACGGACTATTAGCCTTTTTTGGTACCTCTGTTGCTCTTGATTATCACAGTTCATAACCGTGTTTCAATTTGGTCACATTTCAACCCTTAATTAAGCTCGATTAGCCTGATTTGGTTATTTTGACCATTTTATCCCTGAAATTAATGACGTGTCAGTTTTTTTCACCCGGGTTCTTCACCTAATCAACTTGAAACCCGGTGGATACCAAAGCCTCACCGAAACCCGACTTGAATTGGATAATCTTATTATTTTTTTTCTTTTATTATTTTATTTCAAAAAATTTTATTTCTAAAAATAGATATTTCTTTTCGTTCTAGTAATTTATAATCTATGTCGAACCATGTCTTTGGTTCGTCACGGATGGGAAGGTGTTAGGCACCCATCCGTGTTGGGTCGAAACTTTGTGCAATTGCAAAATGCAAGTGTGCCTTGTGCAAGTGTGCAGATGTGGAAAACAAAGCACATAAAAACAACAAAATTGAATTGGAGGAGAAAGAGAAGAATGTTTGGAACAAAAAGAGAAAATAAAATATTTGGGCTTGAGTCTCCACCACTAGAGACCACCTACTTACCCCGGCGACCGGGTTGAAAGCCCACGTAGTTCTTAACATGGCATCACAGCAATCACATAATCAACAAAAGCATCATCAAGTAATCAACAAGTGGCAATCAATAAAAGTGCGCAATCGAAAAGGGTTAGAGCACTTAGCTCGGTTGTTGGACAGAATCTATGAGTCGTCTTCTTCTAGATTTTGGTCAATGAAAATGGCCAATTCAGCCTCTGGTCTCAACAGCAAAGTTATAAGTCTCCCTTTTAGCTTTCCAGAGAGTCCAAGATCAAGGCAATCCAACTTCTAGAACTCGAGATATGAATCATTTTCTGAGACTGCTCGCCTCAGGTTCTTCCACTCGGATTGCCTACCTTCTTGGCTCCTAGATCGCTTTTGATTGCTTCCTCCTCTCGATCTCCTCTTGGCTTCCTCTTGTTGACTTCTTCCTTGATGCTTTCCCACGAAATTTCTCCAGAGTTTCTACCGATAGGAATGTTTCTAGGCTTGGAGAAGTAGAGTTTCTCCAAGCAAGCAAAGCTTATGGGGGGTGTGTGTAATAAGTGATTCCTCCATTGAAATGTGAGTGGGGGGTCCTATTTTTAGTGTTTTGGGGGGTCTAGGGGCGTGGACCTACTTAATGACCAAGGTCTCAGCCAAAAATCTAGGCCAAAACCGTGTAGAATCAAATCGGGGGCGAAAATCTGGCAATCTGGGTGCCAGGACCGCCATGGCCGGCGGTCATGGGATGGATGACCGCCATGGATGGCGGTCATGGCTGACAAGAAAGCCAAGGCCGGCGGTCATCCCGCCATGGCCGCCCGACACCCCGCGTTTTCCCCGTTCTTTCCTTTTTTTTGCTCTCGGTTTCCCTTTATTCCTCCCTGAATTGATTCCACCGCGTAATTAACCCCTAATCTACCCAGAATCAGCTCTTTTCTTGATTAGTACTCCCCCCAATCATCTAATTGATTGATTACACATTAAGTCCCCATTTTATTCCCAAATCATACCAAAAACACATTTACCATTAAGGGATGATTTAACTCTGATTTTCTACGAAAATCAGAGCTAAGATTAGTCTGCAAGTAATGTATTTTTGGGCTACTCAACTCTGGAAAGTCCACATTTCGTTAACTTAGGCCCTCACATTCAAACTTAACCCAAAAATAAATCATCTCATTTTGATTCGGTTAAAATAAACAAGAAAGCCCAAGTAAATAAAATAGGACAATATTTTATTGAACTAGGCTTAATGCATTTTTATCCTACGATTAAATCATCTCATTAATCCTAAGGTTCAAATGTGTAAATTCCCAATTCAAAAAATATGCATTTCACCAAAATAAATTCCAAGTGTGCCTTAGCCAAAGACTAAATCTTCTCATTAATCTTATGGTTTGAGCCTACCCAAAATCTAAATTAGAGGAACATTCATGGGTCAAATTTGGGTGTTCACAGATGCCTCTCGTTGATGAGTCCTTAGAGACTAAGGACGAAACAACGTAAGAAAAGGAACAACCAAATTTGAGTGATAGATGTGTGGTGTGTGCCAAGGGTTGGAGCATCCCATGCTCCTATTCAAGAATCATCTCATCCTGAAGTTTTGAGGGACTGGCCCTCGGTTTCTGGGAATCTTCTCATCCTAGGTTTTCGGGAATCATCTCATCCCGAGGTGATAGAATCATCTCATCTATTGGGTTGTTGAAATAGAATCATCTCATCCTTGTCCACTAGGTTTTGACTCGGGAATCATCTCATCCTAATTCTATAGTTTGCGGGAATCATCTCATCCCGATGGCTTCGCCATTGACTTTCGATAGAAATGCCGTTTCACGGCCTGGTTATCTAATCCCTGGGCATCTCATGCCCCTATCATCAACTAAGATGTCGCTCCGCGACTGTGTTGCCTATACCTTGGGCATCACATGCCCCTACATCTTTCATCGGAAAAGTACCACTTCGTGGCTCGGTTATCGGGAATCATCTCATCCCATTGTTTACGAATACCGGGTATTCGGCTTCTAGCTCGTATGTCTCAAGGTTTGCGGGAGCCACGTCCCGGCTTTGGTTTGGATCTTTAAGGTTTGCGGGAACCACGTCCCGGCTTTAGATATCTCAGTCTTGGTTTTATCTCATGTTTCTCTCGTCTCTCGGTTTGCGGGAGCTAGGTCCTGGCTTTTTGCTTACTCATCTCTAATTTTCTCTCATCTCACTGGTTTCCCTCGTCTCACGGTTTGCGGGTGCTGGGTCCTGGCTTTAGGTCCTCTCGTAATCCTTTCAAGGTCTGGATTCTTCATGTCTGGGCTCTCTCATATCTGGTTTTTCTCTTCTCTCATGGTTTTCTCTCAATTGGGTTCCTCATGTCTGGTTTCTCTCACTCCCCTCTTATCTGGGTTCTCTCATGTCTGGTTTTACTTCTCTCATAGTTCCCGGCTTTAGGTTCTCTCCTAATTTTCTCAAGGTCTGAATTCTCTCAAGGTTCTCTCTTGTCTCATGATCAGTTCGTTCTGGGCTCTTCTCAGGGTTGCAAGGATCAGGTCCTTGGGTTTTCTCTCATGGCTCGGTTGTCTAACTTTTGGGTATCTCCTACTCTCTCATTCTCTCACTGGTTTGCGCTTGCTCATCTCACTAGTTTACTAGTTCTCTTTTGGGTTGCAAAGACCGGGTCTTTGGCTTTTGGCTGGACTTCCTCAACTCTCTTGGTTTGCAAAGACTAGGTCTTTGGCTTTCTTGACTGGGTTCCTACTTGACTGGGTGCCCTCATCGCTTAGATTTGCAAAGACTGGCTCTTTGGCTTTTGACTGGATCCCTCACTGTGTTGGACTCTTAACTGGGTTCTCTCAGGTTTGCGAAGACTGGGTCTTCAGCTTTTGACTGAACTCCCTCAACTCTCAAGGTGCAATGACTGGGTCTTTGTCTTTTTCATGTCCGGATGACTGGGTTCCTACTCGACTGGGTACTCTCAAGGTTTTCTCTTATCTCATGGTTTGCGGGAACTGGGTCCCAGCTTTAGGCTGAGTCGACTCGTTCTCTCAAGGTTGCGATGATTAGGTCATCGGCTTTCAACTGGGTTGACTCACGGGGAAGGGTTTGTAAGTATCCGGGCAAGCAAATTGACAATCAAATGCAATAACATACGCAGCGGAAAAACCGGATACACATGGAGGATCCAAGTGAAGGGTAGCTAAACCGAATAACAAAATCGAACATACCTGAAACGGTTGAGGTCTTTCACCCAACTGATGAACTGAATCAGCTAGAGCAGGAAGGATATCCTGCTCCTCTACGGTATCCACACGAACCGTCGATCACAGCCGGAAAACGTCTCACGATCTCCAACCCAGGCACTCCCGAACCTTGGTCCTAGCTACGGATTTCCGGGAGCTATGTGGTGTTACTTTTCTTTCTCAAAGAATGGGTGAGTGTTTGTGTGTGTTCTTACTGGTCTGAAACATACTCTCAGGGCCTCAAAAACCAGAATGCAATCAGCCAAAAATTCAAAGCATAATCTAATTATGCCACTCTATTAGTGCTTAGGGTAATGGCCAACATAATGGCCCATCAAGATTAAGATACCCATTATCTTGTCTACCACTAAGCACTTATGAGATTACACATCACAAGCAATCAGGTTTGGCTCAATAATTCTGACAATTATTGTATCAAGCTAGCCCAAAACAACCCTGGTCCAACCACGATCCAACCATAGTCCAACCACACCTGGTCGAACCATGGTCCAACCACGGTTCAACCACCTGCTCAAATCAAAGATTCTAAGTGTGTGACCCTGTAGGCACTTGTAACGTCCGGCAATAATTGTAAACTCATTTACAATTATAAGCAAAGAGCGGCGTCTAGCAACACATCATTGCTACCCGAACGACAAGATCAGTACTGATTCAATATGCCTCGTAAGCATGTCATCGTCCCTTCGTCCCATTATCAAGATTAAACACGAGACATGGAATATGTCATTCTCGCATATGTTTAATCTCGGTTTCTTGATCCTCGAGCTAACTGTGTAAAACGGATACTAATGATATCACCATATCATAATCCGAGCACGGCCGTGCATTTACAGTTCAACTCTATCAAGAAACCAACCAATAATATACCCGTTATATGGGTTGGACGAATCCCCTCTGGATCATACAAAACCTACTACACATTTATCATATTCCCAATGATTACACTAAGTCTACTCATTTTCGAAATAGCCAAGAGTAATATCAAAGTATACGACTCATATGTTGGGAACCTTGATCATCTCAGGTCTAAGGACAGTACATATAAGAACCGCCAATGACAATCATATAACGTTCCATGTAGCGTTCTTATGTGGGTCGGTCCAGTCCACAAGTTCTCTAACTTGTACCCGTATCATCTTAAGTATAGTGTATATTAAGAGTTGTATGCGATCAGAATTAAATAATAATGTTGGGTAGGTATTATTATTAGCTGATCCCTGTAAGTTCTTATATATTTATAAGATCCCAATATAATATGTGCAAGCGTTTATCTCATAAACGATATTTATTGGAATAACCTTAATGTGTATACATGATTACAAATAAACATCCTTTTATTGGCTTTTGGGCATATTACACTAACATTCTCCCATTTGCACTAAAGCCAATCATACATGTATCTAATACCAATGGACGCAGCATGACCATCATGCTTCTGCTGTGTGAGCGGCTTAGTCAAAGGATCTGCTACATTGTTCTCAGATGGAACTCTGCACAGTCTGACATCGCCTCTATCTAAGATCTCTCTAATAAGATCATAGCGTCGGAGAATATGTTTGGATCTCTGGTGGTATCTAGGCTCCTGAGCCTGTGCGATTGTCCCATTGTTATCACAATAGAGCTCAATCGGACTCTCAATGCTCGGAACTACCCCAAGTTCAGTTACGAACTTCTTGATCCAAAGAGCCTCTTTCGCCGCATCTGAGGCAGCAATGTACTCAGCCTCGGTTTTAGAATCGGCAACTGTCACTTGCTTCGAACTCTTCCAGCATACAACACCACCTCCAAGACAAAACACATAACCTGACTGCGATCTAAAATCATCCCTATCGGTATGGAAGCTAGCATCTATATAGCCCTTTACAACAAGCTCATCTACGCTTCCGTAAACCAGGAGTGCGTCCTTAGTCCTTCTCAAGTACTTAAGGATGTTCTTAACCGCTGTCCAGTGACTCTCACCGGGATCAGCTTGATATCTGCTTGTGACACTTAAAGCATAAGCGACATCCGGTCGAGTACATAGCATGGCATACATGATAGATCCTATTGCAGAAGCATAAAGAATCTTACTCATCCGCTCTCTCTCCTTAGTCGTACTAGGATATTGATTCTTTGAGAGAGCTACGCCATGTGACAAGGGCAAGAATCCTTTCTTGGAATCTTGCATGCTAAACCTCTTTAGTACCTTGTCAATATATGTACTCTGACTTAGCCCGAGAAGCCTTTTGGATCTATCTCTATAGATCTTTATGCCTAACACATAGGCTGCTTCTCCTAAGTCCTTCATTGAGAAATTCTTTCCCAACCAAGCCTTTACAGACTGTAGTGTCGGAATGTCATTCCCAATGAGTAGGATGTTGTCAACATACAACAACAAGAAAACAATAATGCTCCCACTAACCTTCTTGTAAGCACATGGTTCATCTTCGTTCTTAATGAAACCAAACTCTTTGATCACTTCATTAAAACGAAGATTCCAACTCCTACAGCTTGCTTCAATCCATAAATGGATCTCTGCAACTTGCATACCATATTGGCATTCTCTGGATCGACAAAACCTTCAGGTTGTGTCATGTACACATCCTCTAAAAGATTTCCGTTAAGGAAAGCAGTTTTGACATCCATTTGCCATATCTCATAATCATAGTATGCCGCTATAGCCATTAGAATCCGAATGGATTTAACCATGGCAACTGGTGAGAAAGTTTCATCATAGTCAATACCATGAACTTGCTTGAAACCTTTTGCCACCAATCGCCCTTTATAGGTAATCACATTACCATCCATGTCGGTCTTTTTCTTAAAGACCCACTTGCACCCTATGGGTTTTACCCCTTCAGGTGGATCAACCAAGATCCATACCTTGTTTTGATACATGGATTCCATTTCCGAATTCATGGCTTCCAGCCACTTCTTAGAGTCCGGACCCGTAATAGCTTGCTGATAGGAAGTGGGCTCATCCTCTTCTATGAGCATCACGTCTCCAGTATGAGTCATAAGAAATCCATATCTCTCAGGCTCATGCCGAATCCTATCCGACCTACGCGGTCTATGTGTTACAGGCACAGGATTCTCATCCACAACATCTTGTGGTTCCTGTCCTTGTTCCATCTCAGCCTGAATATCTCGAACTTCTTCGAGTTCTATTTTCCTCCCACTGATTCTTCTAAAAATAAATTCTCTTTCTAGAAAAATAGCAGTCCGAGCAACAAACACTTTGTGCTAGGTGGGATTGTAGAAATAATACCCTTTAGTTTCCTTAGGATATCCAAAGAGACACTTGTCGGATTTAGGGCCAAGTTTATCTGATGCTTCACGTCTCACGTAAGCCTCGCAATCCCAAATTCTCATAAAAGACAAATTGGGACGCCTCCCAGTCCATATCTCATATGGTGTCTTTTCGACGGATTTGGATGGAACACGGTTAAGAGTAAATGCAACACTCAATAATGCATGTTCCCAAAATGATGAAGGAAGGTCAGCTTGACTCATCATCGAACGAACCAAGTCTAACAAGGTTCTATTCCTCCTTTCGGATACACCATTCCATTGAGGTGTACCCGGTGGAGTGAGCTGTGATACTATACCACACTCCTTTAGATGATCAAGAAATTCTCGGCCTAAGTATTCACCTCCTCAATCTGATCGAAGCATTTTAATACTCTTGCCGAGTTGATTCTGTACTTCATTCTTGAATTCTTTGAACTTTTCAAAGGATTCTGACTTGTGTCTCATTAGATACACATAGCCATACCTACTGAAATCGTCAGTAAATGTAATGAAGTATTGAAATCCACCTCTAGCTTGTGTCGACATCGGTCCACATACATCACTATGTATAAGACCTAACAAGTCCGAAGCTCTTTCACCTTTACCGGTAAAAGGAGCCTTCGTCATCTTGCCTAACAAACATGACTCACATATCTCAAATGATTCAAAATCAAATGAGTCTAAAAGTCCATCTTTATGGAGTTTGGATATACGAGTCTCGTTTATATGGCCCAATCGACAATGCCAAAGATAGGTTTCATTAGAATCGTTCATTCTAACCTTCTTCGTATTAACGTTATAGATTACGGTTTCTAGGTTAAGAACATACAAACCATTGCTTAAATACGCACCACCATAATAAACATCATTGAAATAAATAGAACAACAATTGTCCTTTATTACAAATGAAAAAACCTTTCTTGTCAAGACAAGACACAGAAATCAAATTCCTGCTTATGGTCGGTACATAATAACAATTGTCCAGTTCTAAAACCAAACCACTCGGTAAAGTAAGATAGTAAGTTCCTACGACTAATGCAACAACTTTTGCTCCATTTCCCTCCCGCAGGTCTATCTCACCCTTTTTCAATCTCCTACTCTTTCTCAGTTCCTGCACATTTACACAAATGTGAGAACCACATCCGGTATCTAATACCCATGATGCAGAGATAGAGATATTAGCTTCTATAACGAAGATACCTGAAGTGGAAGTCTTACTTCCCTTGTGCTTCTTCACCTCTTCATGGTAAACAGGGCAGTTATGTTTCCAATGGCCAGGTTTGTTGCAATGGAAACATTGTCCTTCCTTTGCAATACCACCTTTGGGTTTCAGCACATGGGAACAAGAAGAAGCACATGCACCAAACTTTTTGGCACATTTCTTCTTCTTGTAAATCTTGGCTTCACCCTTTCCTTTGCCTTTTCCAACCATCAAAATGTTGTTGGATTTGTTTGCCTTCATTTGTTGCTCAACTGTTCCTAACATGTTAAGCAACTCAGACAAAGATTTGTCAAGATGATTCATATTGAAATTCATGACAAATTGGCTGTAACTATCTGGCAACGATTGCAGGACTAGATCAACAGCCAACTCCTTTTGCAAAGGAAAACCTAGACCCTCAAGGCTCTCAATGTATCCAATCATTTTGAGCACATGAGGTCTCACCGGTGATGACTCAGCCATCTTGCATTGAAACAATGCCTTAGAGGTCTCATACCTCTCATGCCTAGCTTGCTCTTCAAAAAGCATTTTCAGATGTTCGATCATATCGAATACACCCAAGTTCTCATGTTGTTTCTGAAGCTCAGAGTCCATGTTAACAAGCATAAGGCATGCTGCTTCTAATGCATCATCAAGGTGCTTCTTGTAAGCATCCCTTTCTGCCCTTGGAGCACTAGGCGCCGGTTCATTCGGAACAAACCCTTCGAGGACATACAACTTCTTTTCTAGTTTGAGGACTATCCTCAAGTTGCGATACTATTTTAGGAAGTTATTCCCATTCAACTTTTCCTTCTCAAGGACAGATCGCAGTGACATTGTGCTAGTGTTTTGTGCCATGAAAATTCTACAACAATGATCAGCTCACACAAATAAGAGTCATGCATACAAAATCATTTAACAAGGAATTCTATTAAATGATGCTCCTACTATATAAATCAAGACAATCATATAAGTAGGCCAAGATCCATATTTCACTACTAGATAAGTCAGCTTTGGCTGATCGCTTACTTCATAGTTATTTAGGTAGACAACTCTTGTCAATTA
>JAKUCV010005743.1:0-17508 GCA_028386065.3 Turnera subulata | reverse complement strand
TTTTGAGCATGAATTGTTGGATTGTTATGGTGATAACATGTGGTGTGATTTTGGGTAATTTGTGTGATGTGCTGTGGGTCGGAGACCCGGATATTTGACTGAGATGAGAATACACACAACCCTGTTAAATCACGATTCTTGGCACACATAAACTCATAACTTGTGAATAAAGATAATGTACAGTAGAAGATAGGCTACTGTGTGCTGATGACCGGTTGTTTCGAGCGGGAAGTGATACCCCTCGGGTTCGCATGCGGGATAACATGTGATATGCGGATAAGCATATGGGTCTGTAATGACCGGTTCTACCTCCCTCCTTCTACCTCCCCCTTTCTACCTCCCTCTTTCTCTCTGTCTCTCTCTCTCTCTCTCTCTATGGATATGTTTAGGCTTCGTGCCTGGTTTTATTTGGGCTTATGCCTGGTTGTCTCATGAGACGGGACCGAGCTCGACGCACACAGTAGGGGGCCCTGAATAATAATAAGAAAACTTAACACACAACAGATGGAGAATAATGAACTGTTTGCTTGAATGTCTTGGCATGTTAGTACTGGTTGTTGTATGTTGCATACTGGTCTTATATCTCTACTTCCTTTCGAACTTGTTTTTGCACACCTACATAATTAGATTTATACTGCTCACTGAGTAGGCGACTCACATAATCGCCAATGTTGTTTTTCAGACCCTTAGTTAGCGTGCAGTCACTATCTACCCTTCTAGAGTACGGACGTTGTTTTCTCAGCAGGTAGCTATGCTTCTTCTCCCGGTAGGATCCATAGAGCCGACTTGCATCTCATTTTTACTTTTGCTTTATTTTATCTTTATCTTCCGCTGCATTGGAATTTGATGAGATGTCATTTTGATTTTGACTATTTCATCGGCGGGTTGCCGGGATTTGGTATTTGATGATGTATCAGCTGGATGCTGGGTTGACATGAGGCTAGTTAAGCCGGTTTTGTATTTGTTCTTTATGACATCTCGGAATGTTAAAAATCTCTTTCCAAATAATATTTTGATATTGGATTTCGTGTCCTGGGTTTCAGGGGTATTTTGGTAATCTCCTTTGTTTGAGAATTTTATTAGTAAAATTGGGACACGGGTGTTTCAGCTTGGTAGCGGAGCAGGCTTCAGATCCTTGGTTTTAAAAGTGTTTTAAACTTTGTTTTCAAAGTGTTTTTTGAGTTTAAGCCTGTTTCCGGATTTATGACTTTAAAGGTGTTTTTGACTCATTTGCATTCATATAGGCGTTGATATGGATCACCAGGGGCAGCACAATGCTGAGGATGACGCCGCTACTCATGTCTCCGACAATGTGTCGGTGATGCAGGTTCCCGTTGGTCAGGGGAACAATAATGCAGCAGAGAATAATGCTGCAGGTGGTGGAGGACAGAATGTTGTGCCACCTGTGCCACCTATTGTGGACCCAGCGTTCCAGCAGTATCAGGCCTTTTTGCAGTGGCAGCAGTTCCAGCAGCAGCAGCAGAGTGCCCAGCCGGTGGCACCTGCTGCAGCAGGTGGTATGGAGAGTGGATACAAACACATGAATAAGTCTGCAGTGAAGGAATTCTCAGGTGAAGAGGGCAAAGCCAAGAAGTTTGATGATTGGTTCCGCCAGGTGGAGAATGTTCTGGAGAAGTTCACCTATGCACCTGAGCAGAGGGCTCGATTTGCGGCACACAAGTTCACAGGGTATGCATTGACATGGTGGCAGGAACTTGTGGCCAACCTACCGAAGCCTGTGGAGATGCCTTGGGAGGATTTCAAGGAGAAATTCTACAAGGAGTTTCTTACTGTTGGTTTTCTGGAGGAGCAGAAGAAGCATTTTCTTAAGGTGAAACAGGGTCTAGATGAGACTGTATCAGCTTTCAGGATCCGGTTCAGCATCCTTCTCTCTTATGCTAGGGAGTTTGTGCCCGATGAGGTGACCAGGTGTAGGCGGTTTGTTAACGGCTTACGTACAGAGTTGGCATTAGCTGTGGCTGGTGGAGGGCACAAGTCTTGGGAGGCAGTTTGTGAGGCTTCTTTTGATGCTGAGAGGGTTCAGTTGATCGGGAAGGAGGCTCGGGCAGCCGAGCAGAGGAAGCAGTCAACTGCTTCAGGTCAGAAGAGGCAGTATTCTGATGCCGGAGGTGCAGATTATTCTGTTGGACAGAGTTCTTCTTACCAGGGTTCGAAGAAATTCCGAGGGCAGAGCTATCAGGGTGGACCAGGTAGATCCTCGGGAGGACGGTCCTATCAGTCTGGCTCTCAGGGACAGGGTTTCTCGGCACGATTCTCGGGTACATGCTGGTACTGCAATAAGCCGGGACACCAGAAGTCATCTTGCTATAAGTGGATGAAGGATAATGGTGGCAGTGGTTCCCAGTATACAGTACAGAGTTCTGTGGCTAGTGGTGCTGTTTCTTCTGGTCCGAACAGGGGTGGCGGACAGCAGGGTCGAGGTCGTGGGGGTTCTGGAGCTCTGAACCGCGGGGGTGCGACTCAGTCTGCTGCAGCTCCTAGGGTTTATGCCATCACCCGGGAGGAGGCTGCTGATGCTCCAGAGGTTATAGCAGGTACCTTTATGGTTTTTGGTCAGTATGCACATGCTTTAATTGATCCAGACTCAACACATTATTTTGTATCACGTGCATTCATGACTACTCATAACATAGGAGATGATAACCTTAGTAGACCCTTGAGAGTCCGTTTACCCACTGGAGATATAGTAGTTGTTGATCGAGTTTGTAGAGATGTATCGATAGAGTATGATAGTGAGAGTTTTCCTTCTGATCTTGCTGTCATGGACTTGGGAGAGTTTGATGTTATTTTAGGCATGGATTGGTTGTCCAGACACCAGGCAGTAGTTGATTGTCGGGCCAGGGAAGTGTCTTTGTCTTCTCTGTTGGGGCGTAGATTGGTGTTTGTTGGAGAACGAAGAGCCCTATCGACATGTTGTATCTCGGCCATCCAAGCTTTCAGGATGATCCGAGAGGGTTGTGATGCCTTTCTAGCTCATGTGGTCGATTCTTCGGTACTAGTACCTGGAGTGGAGGATATTCCTATTGTTCGGGAGTTTCCCGATGTATTTCCTGATGACTTACCTGGGTTGCCTCCGGAGCGGGAGGTGGAGTATACGGTTGATTTGGTACCGGGAGTTGCACCTATCTCTATACCTCCCTACAGAATGGCTCCGACAGAACTTCAGTAGTTGAAGAAGCAACTGGAGGAGTTGTTAGATAAGGGTTTTATTGGACCGAGCATCTCACCCTGGGGTGCCCCGGTCTTGTTTGTGAAGAAGAAGGATGGTAGTATGCGGATGTGTGTGGACTATAGGCAGTTGAACAAGGTGACTATGAAGAACAAGTATCCTTTGCCTAGGATCGATGACTTGTTCGATCAGTTGCATGGTGCATCCGTATTCTCGAAGATTGACTTGCGATCTGGTTACCATCAGGTTCGGATCGCAGAGCAGGACATACCGAAGACTGCATTCCGCACTCGGTATGGTCATTATGAGTTTGTGGTTGTTCCATTTGGACTGACGAATGCATCGGTAGTGTTCATGTGTATGATGCAGCAGGTCTTCCATGAATTTCTGGACTGGTTTGTAGTAGTGTTCATTGATGATATTCTGGTCTACTCGAGTAGTAAGGCCGAACATGAGGACCACTTGAGACAAATTTTGCAGAGGTTGAGAGAAGAACAACTCTATGCCAAGCTCAGCAAGTGTGAGTTTTGGTTGGATGAGGTCGCATTTCTTGGGCATATTGTGTCCGGTGAGGGTATTAAGGTGGATCCGGCCAAGATTAAGGCAGTCATGGATTGGGAGCCACCAAAGAGTGTATCTGAGATACGGAGTTTTCTTGGACTTGCTGGTTACTACCGGAGGTTCATTGAGGGCTTTTCCTTAATAGCGGGTCCCATGACTAAGCTGTTGAGGAAAGACTGTGCTTTTGTTTGGGATGACCGTTGTCAGAAGAGTTTTGAGGAGTTGAAGAGTCGGTTGACTTCTGCACCGGTTTTGACTGTTCCGAGACCCGGAGTGGAGTACACGGTATTCAGTCATGCTTCTGGTCTGGGCTTGGGATGTGTTTTGATGCAGGAGGGTCGGGTGATTGCTTATGCCTCCAGGCAGTTGAGAACTCATGAGAGGAACTATCCGACCCATGATCTGGAGTTAGCTGCTGTGATCTTTGCTTTGAAGATCTGGAGACACCATCTATACGGTGAGGAGTGTCGGATTTTCACGGATCACAAGAGTTTGAAGTACATCATGACCCAATGGGAGCTTAATATGAGGCAGAGATGCTGGATTGAGCTTCTGAAGGATTATGATTGTACTATTGAGTACCATCCCGGCAAGGCCAATGTGGTTGCCGATGCATTGAGTTGGTGAAGGTGCTCTCCTTGAGGGGGATAAAAAGCATCACGTCCCGAGTTCGAATCCCTAGTGCTGCAGCATGGTAAAGGATTAAACCTTGAAAAGGTGTGGGCTGAGGGATGTGATGTAACAATACCTGAATATGGTGGGTCCCCTCGGGGAGAGGGCCTTCACTTGAGTGCTTATCATGGAAGACAACACAACAAGAACTTAATATTTTCATCAACATATTATTCCAATACATTACATGCATGTTCTTGATGAATCATATATTGATGTTTGTAAATTTGGAAACCAAAATTACATGAGAACATCGATGTCTAATAGTGAACATCGATGTTGTGAGAATCTGATTCTCGCCAACTACTTGGCATTACTCATGAACATCGATGTCCTAGCTTGAACATCGATGTCTAATGGCCTCTAGAACTCAAGAACATCGATGTCTTGATCTGAACATCGATGTTCTGAGGCTCTGGAGCTCCAAACTATTTGGCAGAGCTCAAGAACATCGATGTTAGGTTCTTTAACATCGATGTTGGAATGTTCCAAAGGTCCAAAAACTTGGCAGTAGTTTTAAACATCGATGTATAACATTTAAACATCGATGTTTGAGGTTCTAGAACTCAAGAACATCGATGTTTCGACTTAAACATCGATGTTTAAGAATTCTGGAATCTCAAATCAATTCGGCAGAACTCTTGGACATCGATGTTCAATCTTGAACATCGATGTTCATGGGAATCTGCCAAGGCCAACCTTCATAGAACATCGATGTTTGGTCACACAACATCGATGTTCAGTAGGCTCGGCCATGGCTAAACCCATGATGACATTGATGTTCATCAGCCGTGATGTGCTAGAACGGCAATCGTTCCACACACAAACCGACACTCGATTTTTCTTAGTCGAACTCTTCGACTTACTGCCATGAATATCTTGATTGATATCTCATACCAATCAAGTGCTTGTTGTCAAAATTTTTTTTAACAAAAACACAACATCAACATGTTCAATAACTCATTTAGCACATCACATATACAAAATGAATTCAGCATATCGCATATACTAGCATGTTCATACTATATCAAATAAAACATATGAACACATAATTCGGTTTAGAACTTCACAAGAGGCTCCGCTACCACTGTAAGTATCCGGGCATGCAAATTGACAATCAAATGCGATAACATACGCAGCGGAAAAACCGGATACACATGGAGGATCCAAGTGAAGGGTAGCTAAACCGAATAACAAAATCGAACATACCTGAAACGGTTGAGGTCTTTCACCCAACTGATGAACAGAATTAGCTAGAGCCGGAAGGATATCCTGCACCTCTACGGAATCCACACAAACCGTCGATCACAGCCGGAAAACGTCTCACGATCTCCAACCCAAGCACTCCCGAACCGTGGTGCTAGCAACGTATTTCCGGGAGCTGTGTGGTGTTACTTTCCTTTCTCAAAGAATGGGTGAGTGTTTGTGTGTGTTCTTACTGGTCTGAAACACAATCTCAAGGCCTCAAAAACCAGAATGGAATCAGCCAAAAACCCAAAGCATAATCTAATTATGCCACTCTATTAGTGCTTAGGGTAGTAGCCAACATAATGGCCCATCATGATTAAGATACCCATTATCTTGTCTACCACTAAGCACTAATGGGATTACACATCACAAGCAATCAGGTTTGGCTCAATAATTATGACAATTATTGTATCAAGCCAGCCCAAAACGACCCTGGTCCAACCACGGTCCAACTATGGTCCAACCACACCTGGTCGAACCATGGTCCAACCACGGTTCAACCACCTGCTCGAATCATCGATTCTAAGTGTGTGACCCTGTAGGCACTTGTAACGTCCGACAATAATTGTAAACTCATTTACAATTATAAGCAAAGAGCGGCGTCTAGCAACACATCATTGCTACCCGGACGACAAGATCAGTACTGATTCAATATGCCTCGTAAGCATGTCATCGTCCCTTCGTCCCATTATCAAGATTAAACACGAGACATGGAATATGTCAATCTTGCATATGTTTAATCTCGGTTTCTTGATCCTCGAGCTTGTTAGTGTAATATGCCCAAAAGCCAATCATGGATGATTATTTGTTGTCATGTATACACATTAAGGTTATTCCAATAAGTATCGTTTATAAGATAAACGCTTGCACATACTTATAACCCTAGAATATTTCATATTCTTAAATGTCCCTAGTCGATTGTTATTACGGATGGGTTGTAATAATAAATTAAGACTAGCGTATGTTGAGAATTGCATATGTTATATGAATTCTACATACGGGTACAAGTTGGAGATTTTGTGGACTGGACCGACCCACATAAGAACACTATATGGAACGTTATATGTATGTCATTAGTGTTTCTTATAGATGTATTGTCCTCCGACCTGAGATCGTCAAGGTATCCAACATATGAGTCATGTACTTTGATATTATTCCTTGTCATCCGTAACTGGGTGGACATAATGGTAATCATTGGGTATATGACGAGTATGTAGTGGGTTTTGATTGATCAAGACGGGATTCGTTCAACCCATATAACGGGTATATTATCATATGGTTTCTTGATAGAGTTGAACTGTTAAATGCATGGCCATGCTCGGATTGGGTGATATGGTGATATCACGGGTATCCGTTTTATACAGTTAACTCGGGGATCAAGAAACATTCGTTCAACCCATATAACGGGTATATTATCATATGGTTTCTTGATAGAGTTGAACTGTTAAATGCATGGCCATGCTCGGATTGGGTGATATGGTGATATCACGGGTATCCGTTTTATACAGTTAACTCGGGGATCAAGAAACATAGATTAAACATATACGAGATTGACATATTCCATGTCTCGTGTTTGATCTAGATAGTGGGACGAAAGGACGATGACATGTTCCGAGGCATATAGAATCAGTACTGATCTTGTCGTTCGGGTAGCAATGATGTGTTGCTAGACGCTGCTCTTTGCTTATAATTGTAAAATGAGATTTTACGATTATTGCCGGATGTTACAAGTGCCTACAGGGTCACACACATAGAACCGTTGATTCGAGCAGATGGTTGAACCGTGGTTGGACCGGGTACGGTTGGACCGTGGTTGGACTGTGGTTGAACCATGGTCGGTTTTGGCACAATTATTAACTGAATAATTGGCCAGACATTAGTGGTAAGGTGGTGTATTTTCAGGTTGTCCATTAGTGGAGGCATGATAATGAATGCCATTATCTTGTCACCTAATGGGGCCTTATGTTGGCCATTATGCTATTGGACTTTTATGAGTGGGATTGGGCACTTTGTGGTGATCTGATCACTCTCTACATTTTGCTCCTTCTCTCTCACGTTTTGCTTCTGCAAAATTCAGAGAAAACACCACACACACCTCTTCTTCATTCTTTGTGAAAGAAAGAAGATAACCATACACACAAACACCACAAGGTTGTTGCTTCCGGTTTACTCTTGCTAGCACATCAGTCCGGGAGTGCTCGAGGTCTGATTCGTAGGACGATTTCAAGCCAATCACGGTTCGTGTGGATACCGTAGAGGAGCCAGGCCGTTGTCTTGCTCTTGCTGATTCCGTCCAGCATTTAGGTGAAAGATCCTAATACTACAGGTACGAAAATTTTGTTATACGGTTTATGCATGCTTCACATGGTTCTTGGTTAAGTTTCCTTGTTTCCGCTGCATATTGTGCTTGTTATGAGTGTCATAATAGCTCTAGGGAAACTTACAGTGGTAGCGGAGCCTTCTTGTGAAGCTCTAAACCGTATAGGTGATGCATATATAATATGATCATCTTAGCATGTGTAGGAATCACCTTGTGTATGTGTTATGCTAAGTGATTTTGAACTTGATATGTTTGTGTATTGTCAAATGATATGCTAGTTTGATTTGGTATAAATATGATTTGCCATGCAAATATATGCATATGTTTGATAGGTTTTGCAAATATACATGATGTGTTATTTGTGATAGAGCATGATCATGTCATATTGCATTCATTTGTGTATATATATGTGATATATATGTTGTTGAGGTTGAATTGTCAAAAGTGTTTTGACAATCAGCACTTGATTGGTATGTGATATCAATCAAGATGTTTATGGCAATAGGTCGAAGAGTTCGACCAAGAAAAACCGAGTGTCGGTTTGTGTTTTGAGCGAATGTCATTCAAGTACATACAGGCCAAAACATCGATGTTGGTGTGACCAACATTGATGTGGGCATGAGCTTAGGCTTGGCCGAATCTTCATAACATCGATGTTGTGTGACAAACGTCGATGTTCTGATGAAATGAGCCTCGACCGAACCTCCAAAACATCGATGTTGTATGACCAACATCGATGTTCTCTTACAACCACTCAACAACATCGATGTTTATTTGAGCTCGGCCAAATTGATTGAATTTCCAGAATTCAAATAACATCGATGTTTATGAAACAACATCGATGTTATTAAGTTCCAGGAGTTCAAACATCGATGTTGGGTATAAACATCGATGTTTTTATGCTACTGCCAAAATCTTGAATTTTTGAGTTACTCAAACATCGATGTTGTAGAGTCCAACATCGATGTTCTTGAGCCTCGGCCAAATGGTTTGAAGTTCAAGTACTCAAAACATCGATGTTGAAGTGCAAACATCGATGTTTTTGAGATTCTGCCAATACAGTGGGAGAGTGTGACTCTCACAACATCGATGATTATGATTAAACATCGATGTTTATATGCCACAAAATCGATGTGCCAAGATGAACATCGATGTTTCACATGTAATTTTGGTTTCCAAATTTACATAACATCAATGTATGCTTTGTTGAATATATGCATGAGTTGTATGAACATATATTGGTGAAATATTAAGTTCTTAGTTGCCTTCCATGATTAGCACTCATCAAGCTTAAGATCAACAATTGGTAGTTTTTGCCAAAGCAAGGTGCCATTGTTTATCCTAAGAAGGTGCGAGTGGATAATTGTAATATCTCGATTGCTTGTTGTGGGTTTGGACTTAGCTAGGTTATCTTAATAGGATTAAGGACCTAGAGGCAAGGGTTGAGCTATGTCTATAAGATAGACTTGGACAAGATGTTGTTCACTCAACTATCCAAGAGTTACATAGAGATGTAATTGACAAAAGTTGTCTACCTAAATAGCTATGATGTAGGTTTATCAGCCAAAGCTGACTTATGTTGTAGTGAAATATGGATCTTGGCCTACTTGTTGTCATTTTATTGATTCATAGTAGGAGCATCATTTAATTAAATTCCTTGTTAAATGATTTATGTATGCATGATTCTTATTTGTGTGAGTTGATCATTGTTGTAGAATTACCATAGCACAAAACACTAGCATTTATTATTGCGATTGGTCCTTGAGTAGGACAAGCTGAATAGGAATAGTTTCCTAGAGTGGCATCACATTTTGAGGATAGTCTTCAAACAAGAAAAATTTGTATGTCCTTGAAGGGCCTGTTCTTAATGAATTGGCGCCTAATGCTTCTAGGGCAGAAGTAGATGCTTGCGAGAAGCATGTTGATGATGCATTGGATGTTGCATGCCTTATGCTAATTGCCATAGACTCTGAGCTTCAGAAGCAAGATGAGAACATGTGGGCGTTCGATATGATCGAACACCTGAAAATGCTCTGAGGAGAGCAAGCAAGGCATGGGAGGTACGAGACCTCTAAGGCATTGTTCCAATGCAAAATGGCTGAGTTATCACCCGTTAGACCTCATGTGCTCAAGATGTTTAGATACATTGAGAGCCCTGAGGGTCTTGGTTTCCTTGGAGAAGGAAAGGGTAAAGCAAAGTTTGAGAAGAAGAAGAAATGTACCAAAAGGTTTGGTGCATGTGCATCTTCTTGTTCTCATGTGCTGAAACCCAACGGTGGTGTTGCAAAGGTAGGAAATTGTTTCCGTTGCAACAAACCAGGCCATTAGAAGCGAAACTGCCCTGTTTACCTTGAAGAGGTAAAGAAGCAAAAGGGAAGTGAGACTTCCGCTTCAGGTATTTTGTTATAGAGGCTTATATCTCTACCTCTGCCTCATGGGTATTAGATACCAGATGTGGTTCTCACATTTGTAGAAATGTGTAGGAACTGAGAAAGAGTGGGAGATTGGCTAAGGATGAGATAGACCTACGCCCCGTATTGGAGCAAGAATTGCTACATTAGCCGTAGGGATTTTCTATCTATTCTTACCTAGCATTTTGGTTTTAGAACTATACAATTGCTATTATGTACCTACCATAAGCAGGAATTTGATTTCTGTGTCTTGTATGGACAAGAAAAGTTTTATTGAGAATAAAGAACAATTGTTGTTCTATTTATTTCAATGAAATTGATTATGATGGTGCATTTTAAACGATGGTTTGTATGTTCTAAACCTAGTAACGCCTATCTATAACATTAATACAAAGAAGGTTAGATTACATGATTCTAGTGAAACCTATCTCTGGCATAGTCGTTTGGCCCATATAAACGAGACTCGTATTCCTAAACTCCATAAAGTTGGATTTTTAGACTCATTTGATTTTGAATCATATGAGACATATGAGTCATGTTTGTTAGGCAAAATGACTAAGGCTTCCTTTACGGGTAAAGGTGAAGAGCCTAGGACTTGCTAGGTCTAATACATACTGATGTATGCGGACCTATGTCTACACAGGCTAGAGATGGTTTTCAATACTTCATTACATTTACTGATGACATCAGTAGATACGGCTAAGTGTATCTAATGAGACACAAGTCGGAATCCTTTGAAAAGTTCAAAGAATTTAAGAATGAAATACAGAATCAACTCGGAAAAGTATTAAGATGCTTCGATCAGATCGAGGTGGTGAATACTTAGACCGAGACTTTCTTGACTATCTAAAGAGTTGTGGTATAGTATCACAACTTACTCCACCAGGTACGCCTCATTGGAATGGCGTATCCGATAGGAGGAACAGAACCTTGTTAGACATGGTTCGTTCTATGATGAGTCAAGCTGACCTTCCTTCTTCCTTTTGGGGACATGCTTTATTAACTGCTGCTTTTACACTAAACAATGTTCCGTCTAAATCAGTCGAATAGACACCATACGAGATATGGACTGGGAAGCGTCCCAATTTGTCTTTTATGAGGATTTGGGGTTGTGAGGCTTACATAAGACGTGAAGCTTCGGATAAACTTGGCCCAAAATCCGAGAAGTGCCTATTTGTAGGTTACCCTAAGGAAACTAAAGGGTATAACTTCTATAATCCCACCAACCACAAAGTGTTTGTTGCTTGAACTGCGATTTTTCTAGAAAGAGAGTTTATTTCTAGAGGAATCAGTGGGAGGAAAATAGAACTCGAAGAAGTTCGAGATCTAGAGACTGAGATGGAACAAGAACAGGAACCACAAAGTGTTGTGGACGAGAATCCTGTTTCTGTAACACATGGACCGCGTAGGTCGGATAGGATTCGGCATGAGCCCAAGAGATATGGATTTCTCGTGACTCATACCGGGGATGTGATGCTCATAGATGAGGATGAGCCCACTACCTATCAGCAGGCCGTTACGGGTCCGGACTCCCAGAAGTGGCTAGAAACCATGAATTCGAAAATGGAATCCATGTATCAAAACAAGGTATGGACCTTAGTTGATCCACCCGAAGGGGTAAAACCCATAGGGTGCAAGTGGGTCTTTAAGAAAAGGACCGACATGGATGGTAATGTGATTACCTATAAAGGGCGGTTGGTTGCGAAAGGTTTCAAATAAGTTCATGGTACAGACTATGATGAAACCTTCTCACCAGTTGCCATGGTTAAATCCATCCGGATTCTTTTGGCTATAGCCGCATACCATGATTATGAGATATGGCAAATGGATGTCAAAATCGCTTTCCTTAATAAAAATTTTTGTGGATGTGTACTTGACACAACCAGAAGGTTTTGTCGATCCAGAGTATGCTAGTATGGTATGTAAGTTGCAAAGGTCCATTTGTGGACTAAGGCAAGCATATAGGAGTTGGAATCTTTGTTTTAGTGAAGTAATCAAAGAGTTTGGTTTCATTAAAAGTGAAGATGTTTCATGTGTTTACTAGAAGGTTAGTGGGAGCACTATTGTTTTCTTGTTGTTGTAGGTTGACGACATCCTACTTATTGAGAATGATATTCCGACACTGAAATCTGCAAAGACTTGGTTAGGAAAGAATTTCTCAATGAAGGACTTAGGAGAAGCTGCCTAAGTGTTAGGTATAAAGATCTATAGAGATAGATCCAAAAGGCTTTTCGGGCTAAGTCAGAGTACATATATTGACAAGGTGCTAAAGAGGTTTAGCATGCAAGATTTAAATAAGGGTTTCTTGCCCATGTCACATGGCATATCTCTTTCAAAGAGTCTATATCCTAGTATGACTAAGGTGAGAGAGTGGATGAGTTAGATCCCTTATGCTTCTGCAATAGGATCTATCATATATGCCATGCTATGTACTAGACTGGATGTCGCTTATGCTTTGAGTGTCACATGCAGATGCCAATCTGATCCCGGTGAAAGTCACTGGACAGCGGTTAAATATCCTTAAGTACTTGAGAAGTACTAAGGATGCATTCCTGGTTCACGAAAGCGTTGATGGGATTGTTGTAAAGTGTTACAAAGATGCTAGCTTCCAAACTAACAGGGATGATTTTATATCGCAATCAGTTTACGTGTTTTGTCTTGGATGTGGCACTGTTTGTTGGAAGAGTTCCAGGCAAGAAAGAGTTGCTGACCCTACAACTGAGGCTGTACAAAGTTTCGTTTGAGAACTGTGTAGCAGATCTTTTGACTGAGCCTTTCACGCAGTGGAAGCATGATGGTCATGCTAGATCCACATGTATGAGATATATGGATGATTGGCTTTAGTGCAAGTGGGAGATTGTTAGTGTAATATGCCCAAAAGCCAATCATGGATGATTATTTGTTGTCATGTATACACAATAAGGTTATTCCAATAAGTATCGTTTATGAGATAAACGCTTGCACATACTTATAACCCTAGAATATTTCATATTCTTAAATGTCCCTAGTCGATTGTTATTACGGATGGGTTGTAATAATAAATTAAGACTACCGTATGTTGAGAATTGCATATGTGATATGAATTCTACATACGGGTACAAGTTGGAGAACTTGTGGACTGGACCGACCCACATAAGAACACTACATGGAACGTTATATGTATGTCATTAGTGTTTCTTATAGATGTATTGTCCTCCGACCTGAGATCGTCAAGGTATCCAACATATGAGTCATGTACTTTGATATTATTCCTAGTCATCCGTAACTGGGTGGACATAAGGGTAATCATTGGGTATATGACGAGTATGTAGTGGGTTTTGATTGATCAAAACGGGATTCGTTCGACCCATATAACGGGTATATTATCATATGGTTTCTTGATAGAGTTGAACTGTTAAATGCATGGCCATGCTCGGATTGGGTGATATGGTGATATCACGGGTATCCGTTTTATACAGTTAACTCGGGGATCAAGAAACATAGATTAAACATATACGAGATTGGCATATTCCATGTCTCGTGTTTGATCTAGATAATGGGACGAAAGGACGATGACATGTTCCGAGGCATATAGAATCAGTACTGATCTTGTCGTTCGGGTAGCAATGATGTGTTGCTAGACGCCGCTCTTTGCTTATAATTGTAAAATGAGATTTTACGATTATTGCCGGATGTTACAAGTGCCTACAGGGTCACACACATAGAGCCGTTGATTCGAGCAGATGGTTGAACCGTGGTTGGACCGTGGTTGGACCGGGTATGGTTGGACCGTGGTTGGACCGTGGTTGAACCAGGGTCGGTTTTGGCACAATTATTAGCTGAATAATTGGCCAGACATTAGTGGTAAGGTGGTGTGTTTTCAGGTTGTCCATTAGTGGAGGCATGATAATGAATGCCATTATCTTGTCACCTAATGGGGCCTTATGTTGGCCATTATGCCAATGGACTTTTATGAGTGGGATTGGGACTTTGTGGTGATCTGATCACTCTCTACATTCTGCTCCCTCTCTCTCACGTTTTGCTTCTGCAAAATTCAGAGAAAACACCACACACACCTCTTCTTCATTCTTTGTGAAAGAAAGAAGATAACCATACACACAAACACCACAAGGTTGTTGCTTCCGGTTTACTCTTGCTAGCACATCAGTCCGGGAGTGCTCGAGGTTTGATTCGTAGGACGATTTCAAGCCAATCACGGTTCGTGTGGATACCGTAGAGGAGCCAGGCCGTTGTCTTGCTCTTGCTGATTCCGTCCAGCATTGAGGTGAAAGATCCTAATACTACAGGTACGAAAATTTTGTTATACGGTTTATGCAAGCTTCACAAGGTTCTTGGTTAAGTTTCCTTGTTTCCGCTGCATATTGTGCTTGCTATGAGTGTCATAATAGCTCTAGGGAAACTTACAGAGCTAACTATGTAAAACGGATACTAATGATATCACCATATCATAATCCGAGCACGGCCGTGCATTTACATTTCAACTCTATCAAGAAACCAACCAATAATATACCCGTTATATGGGTTGGACGAATCCCCTCTGGATCATACAAAACCCACTACACATTTATCATATACCCAATGATTACACTAAGTCCACTCATTTACGAAATAGCCAAGAGTAATATCAAAGTATACGACTCATATGTGGGGAACCTTGATGATCACAGGTCTAAGGACAACACATATAAGAACCGCCAATGACAATCATATAACGTTCCATGTAGCGTTCTTATGTGGGTCCAGTCCACAAGTTCTCTAACTTGTACCCGTATGTAGAATTCATATCACATATAATTCTCAACATACGCTAGTCTTAATTTATTATTACAACCCTTCCATAATAATAATCGACTAGGGACATTCAAGAATATATAAATATCCTAGGGTTATAAATATGTGCAAGCGTTTATCTCATAAACGATATTTATTGGAATAACCTTAATGTGTATACATGATTACAAATAAACATCCATTGACTGGCTTTTGGGCATATTACACTAACAAGGTTAGGTTTTGCCTCCTCGTCTGGTCACCTCACTTCTAGGTTCCTCCCATTCTCAGGTTTTGGTTATATATGTGTTTGGGTTATGCTAGCATTTCTGGTTCCTTCACAATCTCACAGGTTTGAGAAGAGTGTTTCCTCATGGTTCAGTTGCCTGGATCCCATGCCCCTGTCTATTGGATTTAAAGGAAATGGTGTGGGTGTTGTGCCCCTTGAGACATACAAACCAAAAGTGGAGGGGATGCCCCTAGTATCTCATCCTAGATGGAGTTTAGTGAACCCCTGGCTTAGGATTATCTTGGGCGTCCCAGCCCGTGGAAAAACATTTGATCTACATCTTTTAGTCCTAATCAGGTAATCGGGCCCGCCATGCCCCTGGAAATCAACCAATCAAGGTGAAGTAGCGTGCCCCTTGCATCTCTTGACAAAAATTGGGCCTTACATCTACTTGAGAATGCCCAACATCAATCAAAAGCTGAGGGCCGCCGTGCCCCTAGAGTCTATGAGTGACCCTAATGTCTATACCTTAGGTGAGGGCATGGCATGCCCGTTATTCTGCAGACAAAGTCATCTAAAGATTCGGGCAAGCCATGCCCCACCAGTCGTTAACCCCAGGAAATGAAAGTCTACATAAATTTCTGATGTCGTCACCTTCGTTGACCCTTTAACCTCAACCAAGTCTACCTTATCCAGGAATTCATGTTCTACATGTCAGTGATGCATGAGCATGCCTATATGTGTCGTCTTCTCAATGCATGGTGGTGCTCCTAGTTCCTACGTGTGAGTTTTTCTAGGTGCAAGTGCTTATGACACATTTTCTCCCTCTTCTCTCTTCTCTCCGTTGAACTTTCCCCTTTTTTTCTCTTCTTCTTTCTCCTCGTCTCTCCTCTTTTCTCATTCCTCCTCTTTCCATGTTTCCCTTCTTTCCTCTTTCTCTTCTCTCTCCCCTTTCCCCTTGAATGCAAATGCAATCTACTTCTATATGTATATCTGGATGTGTGTGCTTTCTATCTAGATGTAACGCATTTAAACATGAATGCCCCTAGTATGATGCATGAACATTGAAAGCCATTCGAGCTAAGGTGAGAGTTAGATACTTTTGAGAAAGGCGAGTTATCCCATCAAATTCACAAAAAGCCCCAAAGAAGAAGATTCCCAAGGACTATGAATCCTATTCATTTCAAATATTAGCCAGGACCCCATGAATGGACAACCTTTGTTGAAAAGGCTTAATAGATAAAGACCCATAAAGTGAAATCAATGGATGAGTGGATACCCCTTGAAAACTAGATAGAGGCGATGTGCCTAAGTGTTTCCTCTTGACTACCTAAATGAATCTTCCTCATAATGATGTTGTCTACCCCATAGATTCCCCTTGTCATTGGCTGCTACTCCCATTTCCCCCTTAGTGTAACGCCCCGGATTTTCATAATTTGATTTTTCTCGGAATTTTCGAAATTTTTATTCCAATTTTGCCCTTGAGGAATTTCCGGTTTTCCGAGCAAGGAAATAAATTATTTTTACCTTGGTTATATGGAATTTAGTTTATGGTATGATGGGTTCGGCTTTCGTTGGAGTTTAATCGGGTTTCGGGGTTGAGAATTAAGTTTTGAGGTGGTTTCCCCGAAACTACGTCGTTTTGGAACTGTTCAAAAAAAAAAAAAAAAGGGCAGGTCAACGGGGCGGGTTGACCGCGCCAAGCTAAACGACACGACGTCGTTTTGGAGCTTGGGCGGGTCAAAACCCTAGCCGGCCACACCTCCTCTCCTTCTTTTCTTTTCTCTTTTCACTTTGTTTTTTTTTTTTCTTTCTTCTTCATCTCTTCTACTCCAACCCGCCGCCCCCATCTCCTCTTCTTCTTCCTTCTCTCTTCTTCCCTCTCGCTCTCTCTTCTCTTCTCTCTCATTTCTCTCCTCTTCTTCTTCCCTCTTCTTTTCTCTCCTTCTCCCCCTCACGGCCGCGCCCACATATCGATCTCTTGCCCGGCACACCGTCGTCTTCTCTTCTTCTCCGGGTCGATTTCGCCGCCGCCGCGAGCTCGGGTAAGCCTCCTTGCGTCTTCTCTTCCGTCCTCTCCTTTAGTCTCCTCTCCTTTCGGTTTTTG